>JAANSM010004484.1:0-11282 GCA_036850725.1 Orchesella villosa
TCCAGCTTCCCTCCTTGGAAGCTTTCCAGTTAAGTGAAAATGTTCTTTCATTGTGGCATGTATGTACATATATTTAGTAAGATATATAATGGTGACAATGGGAAGTGTCACGAAACTAGTAAGGCAAAAGTTTGTCAATATCCTCCACCCGCTAATAAGCTCTGAAAACTAAACTCTGGATATTCTTTGAATTTTGACTCATCATACGCCAGACTGCATAAAAGCAGATGCATATATATATCTAGTGCAGACGCAGACAGCATAAAAAACTTTTGATGACGTGTGTTTGCATTTATTTACACAAATGCACAGTTGTTCAAACGATGACAAAAGATGACAATGACTCTGCTGAATTTTCTCTCTTCTAACTCGAACTTGAATGAATGAATGCATTTTCGACAAGTTAATCGATTGCTACATTGTCATTTTGTCTTGTCGTTGCCACTTTAAAATAGACAAGTTTCAGTGCTAAACAAATAACTTTAATATTTGTATACTAGCTGAAAGTTCATATTTTCCAAATCAAACCTTTGCTGAAATGTGTGACTGAGCATAAAATAGTATGCTTCATCGCTTCCAGCAATAACAAATGCTGTAAGTTTGACACCAGCACCGTTAGTACAAATGGACATGAAAATTCGGATGAAATAATGAGCTTCCAAGTATCAATTTACAATGATGCAAAGGGAATAAATACGCGGTGGGATTGTTAGCATGTACAGCAACTCTTCGTCACCTTGTGCTTCCTTTTGTCTGCACCTCATTAATATGACGGAGAGCACAATGTGTGTTGCAGCAGTTGAACTTCCGTACTACCGGCATACATTTACGCGTATATATAGTAATCATAAGTATGAAACGAACGATTTTATCATCATATTATTGCTTGAGGTGGTAGGGGACGAATGATTATATGATTGCTTTGTAAATACAAGAGGGAAATTGGGATTGCACATCACATCACTCACCCTTCCAAAACGAGTGTCTGCTAATAGGTACAATATATATGCATTCTTCATACAAAACAACTAAAACTGACAACTTAAAGCTTAACATTGTCAAATTGTAGCCGTGCCAAAAGGAAAATGAGCTTCACTTTATTCCAATTTTGACGCACCCGGAGCTTATCCATTATGCGGTAGATAAATAAAACGAGATAGTTAGGAATATCACACTTTTTCTTCCAATTTGGTTAGATTGGATTGGATGGTATCGAAAATTACTGAAGTGATTAGGCATCAGGAGTTATTTGCATGACTTGCGGCAATCAATTTCAATTTAACAAGTATGATTTTGTATTCAATATTAGCTTTGCGTAGCTTATTTGGATTTTGTTTGAGTCAAATATGAAGGATACCATTTTCTTTGCGTTGTGCTCAATCAACGATATAGCTCCTTTCTCCCTTTTCTTAAACAAATTTCCTGTGCCTTACGGCAGTTGAGAAAGTGAGAAATATCAAATATGGAAAGTACAATCAGTGCAGCGAGAACAGTACACACACGTAGTGCAGAAACTGCACGATGTTTTTCGACAACAGATTCTGATATCTTATCTAAAACTAGGTGCTTGTATTCTTTATGAGCTTTCTGGATATTCGATGTTTCTTCACATATTTACAAAAGCGGCACGTGCAAGCTTTCCAAGATTATTGATTCAGCTTTCATCGTTTCTATCAACACATCATCACCAAACCTTTTGCATTGTACTGTGTCAACAGAAACGTACCAGTCACAAGTCGTGATTGAAAAACCTCAAAAACTTGGGTTATTATGTGTGCGTATGAAGCAGTGGATGATACACCAAAGCGTTATATTGCCTTTAGGCGAATGTAAAGGCTTCTCATATACTTTTATCTCGTAGCTTTTGAAAACTCTGGATGATATCGACAAATTTTTAGTTTTCTCTCGATTCTGAATCGAGATCCAGAGGGAAAACTAATGCACCATGAATCCTCTGTCGAGATTACATAATTATGCAGATGCATTCTCCATCATCACAGAGAGAAGGCTGAGTTGATCGACTTTGCATTACAATGTGTACCTACTCAAGTAAGTGGATTTGCAATTCATTGATTCAAGGACCCTCCAGGGAAAACGCAACAAAAAGCTAGTGAGATTCAGAAGTAAAGGTTGTGTTGGGTTAGGAGAAGAGGTGATGACATCCGTATCCAAATTGCAAGATGCAGCAACACATTACCATTTAGAATCGTTCAGATACGCTACTTCAAACTTTTTACTTTTGCTGACATTTGAATTTTTAACGAAACTGCATTTGTGCATAATTTTGCATACCAAACAATTTTAAAGCAAAAGGGTGGCATTTTAATTTTTGAAGGTTGATTGTGGCCATGGATGACACTTTGGAATTTCCCAAGGGAAGATTTTTTTTATAAAAGAAACAGTAACAAATGAATTCATTAACATCTCTTCCCTACACAACCGTACCCAAATATTATGTTCAGTTTGTAGCATTCCCCAATTCAATCTTACATTAAACTAGGAATTCAGTTAAAGAACAGATGTAACTTTCCCCATATAATCAATTCTAGTAATGCTCCTTCAAACCAGTATCAACTTGAAACTTACAATCAGTAAGACGACGAACTACATATGAGTCTCACATCACATCATTGTTAATCTTGAGTGTGATACGATGAAACGAGATATGTTCAGCGAGTCCCTCAAACTGTGTATATAGCTAGAACTTGTACGTGTGTCTCTACGTCCGTGAGAGAGAGAGTACGCAAGGAGCATGCAAAAGTAAGCAAAAGAATCCAACAGGAATTTCAACTAGTGTTTGGAATGCAGAGAAAGATTTGTATGGGGTGGGTTGATATATGCCATCACCAACCCGAAATGGTGATGATGACGCTGATGATGATGATCCAGATTTCGTATGTAAACACTTATGGATCCTCCAAACTAAATTATTGTATGTTCACAAAGCTACCAAAAGTCTCCGACTCAAAAAAAAAAGAATCCCATTTAGGAATACGTTTTAGGTAGTAGCTACTGAATGTGTACACACAGTACGCACACAAGCTCTTCTATATCTAGTTCCTAATAGTAATTCCGGAATCATCATTGGAAACGACACTTTGCTATGTCGTATATATGTATATAAGTGAATTAAGAGCACTCTAGATTTCACTCTTGCTCTATCTTCAACTTGATCCTTTCCTGTTCCTTTTCCATGCAAGTCAGTCAACAAAATCATTCACCAACATGAAAAGTTAGGAGATTCAAGTGCAAACTAAGCATGGTTGAATGTTGAATGTATAAAAGCGAACATAGAAATTGTATTGCACCCATATATTATATTTTACTCTTCGTGGCTGAATTATTCATCTGTTTAAACAGCTGGCACAGTTTCTTCTCTCGCAAGCTATAATGATGACGAGTAAGGGTGACCCGTTGCCAGTCTTTTTCCAATGCGGCAGTGGAAGGATAACTGAAGATTGAGAGACACAAGACCAAATTTACATCCTTTTCACGACCGCCCTACATCATCAGCATCAGGAATCAGGAGTGACTTCACTAGTCGACAACAGTTTTGCCCCACAAGTTTGTAGTCATTTACTGGTGAAATCCTTAGTTGTACAGGTTTAGGGTAGAGCAAGGGAAAACCTAAATTGATGAAAATGCTGTGATTGACGGCGACACAACCTTCCTTCAAAACAAAAGTCACTCTTTTAGGTAATTAATGGTAATTATTGAGTTCATCAGCGAAACAAGTTTGAAGTTATTTCAGCATCCGTGTTGTGAAATAATATGTGATTTCTGCAACTATTTGAATAAATCTAAATTCCCATCGTGTTTATCAGAAATGACATGAACCACTTGGTCAATGGTTCGATTCAACAGCTTTAATATAATGTTTCCCTATAACGTAGAAAGTACATCGTTTTAGTCTACTTCAGAGCCTGAAACTTATGTGCAGATGTCCTTTCCAAAAATCTCTGGAAGAATATCCACGACATACAAACATACATTAGCTATAGCTATAAAGGCTGCAAGCAACCACATACTTTTGTGAAATTCAACACAAAAATTTACTCTCATCGCCTTTCAGCCTCATAAAATGTCTCTTTTTCCTTCCTCCTTTCTAGTAACAGCTATTTTAGACACAATGTTTTTAATGAGAGAACAAATATTTGAGCTGTTGGTCACAAAGCCAACTTTCGGATGCAGCTAATGCAATCCATAAGCATAAGCGCTTCACAATACATTGTTGGGCCTTATAAATTGTTTGCTCACTCACATTATATTTTCTAAAATGCATGCATCTTTCTAAGCTTTATATGGTTTGCTTATTATTGCCAGACTTGAGGAACAAACCAAAAGTAAAGAGGAAAAGCGTGAGCTTCAGCTCAGATTGGAATGATTTCCTCCCTTGATGACTCTTGTTATTAGTGGTGCTGTTGCAGTACACTGGCTTTTCATTTTTTCCTGGCTTAAGCATTACTTATTGTTATTACTTCTCTCTCTCTCTCTTAACATTCATATGAATGCAAGGCATGGAGCATCATCTAATAAGCTTGAGTCCTGCTTTCTTAGCATCTTTACTAACACGCGTGGTGGTGGTGGTGGCAGTGGTTAGCTTGGCAAACTTAAACATTTGGTTCCTATTCAGCGAGCTGAAAAAGCTGTAACAGCAGGAGCCAGCTAAATCTATGCCATCATGGGTTTCCTCATGAAATACTGATATTGTATTCCCTCGAGTTGAGGAAAAAAACTCTACGCGCTAGGATGACTTAATGTATCCAAATCATTTCCAAGTTTGTTCAGGAGGGCATAACGTTTTTTTGTGTGTAATTTGCACATTCGTACGATATACTATTCATGTGGTATGGTATGTTACTGGGTTCTGTGTACAAATCTTTTGAGATGGACGTTTATCGTTGTCGTATTTAGAACATTATTGTTTGTACCCTTCTTCTCTCGCTAACATTCATCTCGGAAATGATTTACTTAGGTGTTAATAGCAGAAAAGCGTCCGAGCCGAGTGCCATGTGGTTCTAATATTTATTTAGGTAATCTGTAAAATTGGTATGTTCTCTGTTGATACGAACACGAACCCAATAACCATTATCATGTGCGAGCACTTGGATTTTCTCTGAAACTGTTTCAGTTTCAATTCGTTTCCTCTTTATGCACCTTTTGCTTCAGTCAATAAGTCAATTCAATTGTCCTTCCTGTTCCGTGTCCCATCAATTAATTAAATGGGATGAATGACTCTGAATTGAATTATTTATTATATTATGGGAATGTTGAAAAGCACAATGAATAATCATTATTTGAATAAATATTGGAATGGGCCCATGAAGTGTTTTGACATGGTGGGATGGAATTTAGCTAGTTTCTCTACATCTCAAAGATTTTTTCTTGAGTGACAACCTGACTGCACCGCTATTTATCTAATATTCTATGTCGTTTTGTTGGCCAACTATAGACGTAGATACTTCTTGAATTGAGAAATTCAGCTGCGTTTGTGTGGATAAAATTCCTTTTGTGGAAAGTCATGGTCCTTTGAAGGTAAATCTAAACGGAGAGCTTGGTGTGGAATAACAGTAGTAGAGAAAAGACGTTGAATTGCATGGCCTACTGAGCGGAAATCCATTATGTAAGATTACACAATGGAAATGGAGCAAAAGGAGAAGATGAATCACGAAGCATAAAAAGGTAAACAGTGGCAGTCTTCTCCGAATAAGAATGGTATCTATCTGGTCCTGACTCGACACAGTATTTATTCAGCGAATGAACAATGTTTTTCATAGATTTACTCTACCTCCCTCGCTTGCACACAGCCTTGCTAGTTAGCGGAGAACGGTTCTTGTGAATATTGAGGAATAAATGCGAGATAGGAATTTCCATTTCTTCCAGTTTGTCTGCAAGTGAGAGCATCGTATCGTATCGCGTATCGCCACGAATTTTGAATGTTCAATGCATATTCATTGATTTCATGGATTCCAGAAAATTCCCCTTATAAAGTATTTCTTTCCCATATTTCAAACTCTAGAAATGGTTGCATGACACAAACTTTGTGCTATACATATATACCACCATGCCCACATATTTGTTGAACAACGAAATAATACTGAAAGTGTGAGTGAGGAGAAACCTAAAACTTTTCAAGTAAATGAACTCTGTATCGATTCTGCAGTTTCTGGTTTGTTTGGCAATCATGAATTCACGTATTGGAGGTTTAAGGGAAGGCAAGGGTTATAGGCTAGACGAATGTGTGTGTGTGTTATGGTCAAAAGTATGAATCACTAATGGCCAAGTACATGATTACATACATGGTATACATATATATTTTATGTGCAAGTACAACTAACGTGGACACATTGCGTTTAGAGTCGCAAGATACGTAAAAAACTGCTTTCCCCCCATTGATGTGCACAATTTTTGTTGGCGAGATGGTTTCAGGGTTTTTACTTTATTGGCTTGCTTCGTATTATTTGCAAACTTTACTTTGCTACACGTTTATGGGATGGCATAAAGATTAAAAATTTATTGCTACGCAGTACGCTTTTCACTAAAACATCCTTTTACTTACTCGCTTGCGTCGGAAAGTTTTATTCGTGCCAATGAAAGTGAAAATGGGAAAAGTTTGGGCTTAAATATGCTATTACTCAACTTGGATACCTATGCCTATATGTTTCAGCACAGGGATGAGTAAATACATGAATCTACAAGAAATCCCTTTTATCATAATATTTAGCACGGGGTTATAGGCATGGAATAATTGTTGAATCATTGGCCATGAAAAAGTATTTTCTTTGAATAGTGTGACTGTGACACACAAATGAAATTTAGTAATAACATTCCAGCCGTCATATTATACAGTCTTTTCAATTAAATTATCCGGTCTGTGTTTTATTTGACAGGATTTATAGTCTAAGTTTTTATTTCAAATTGATTAGGAATATCAATTGCACGATGTAAGTATTGTCTAATGATCTCTACTGTCAACTGTACAGACGCAGAAAGAGTTGAACATAACCACAAAATGATTGATTAGGAAGCATTGCTTATTTTAATGCTTGAAAAATAGAGATTGATCATTTGGCTAGCTCTTGCTATAGACATTATATATTAACGATGTGTATCTAGTAAATATGTTTGAATTTGTTTTGTGTTTAGGACTCTCAAAGGAACTCTACTATGTGACGGAAGGGGTGCCTAACACTTATGCCCTCAATTTTGTGGTTCCTGTCCCTGCCACTGTCAACGCTCTGCATTTTACATGGAAAACACTTGGACAAAAACCGGTACGTAACAATAATTTTCCTTTTTCACGCAAAATATAGAAGAACGACTGTTGTATTGCATATTTGTATGTGTGTACTATCAAGTATTTATACATTGTATGTGGTTCATTTGTAAGTTTTAATTTAAGCACAACCTAAATTTTGTGGTTTTTCTCATAAACATAGCCATTCACATGTGTGTTATGTATGCACGTTATACATATGTGTAAATATAAATATGTGGGCTCATACATTCTACATTTAAATATACCACATCCAAAATGTAGCTTTGTAAAAGCCTAATTAAATTACATATACGTACACAGCGAGATATATCGTAATAGAAATTATCATTTCTTTTGAGTGATAAAAGGAACACAATTAATGTTTCATATATATGTGCTTATGTATCTACAAAACAAACCATAGTGGTAGAAGCAGGAGACCCTGAATCTCCAAGAGTTGAAATGAATTTTCAGAACCTGATGTAATCAGAAAAGGTTTACGCGGAGCACAAAAGAAAGCTTGACGAGCTAGCAAAGCTGAATCCACTGAATGCGCATTACATGCCGTCGTGGTTTGAGAAGTGGAAGTGGAACTGTTTTGTCATAATGTGTTTCTTTTCCCACTTTATCTTCCACTGGTGTTGTTACACCCTCCAAAAAATGCCCCTACTTCTTCTCTTCTTCTCTGTACCAACAATAATATATTTGATTAAAGCTTTTGATAGTCGTGAGCATCTGGAATTGTGCACAAAAGAAACAGGACACAAAAAATTAATGAGAAATTTACGTCTACAGAATTTATATTATTCTTCCAATTGAAATCGCATTAAGGCATCCTGCACTCCAATAACTTATCCAACTAAAGCCATTCTCAAAACGTAAGCAGATTGAAGGTAGTACGTACAAAAGCGGAGTGAAGAAAATGACAGAATCTGAAACCACGAAGTAAGTTTCGGGTTGCACACATCGTGATTGTGTTTGCCCACACCTTGTAGCTCAATTATCGAGCATTTCAGTTTCAGTATCCTATTTCAACTGCTGAGACGTAGGCGACATAAAAATGTATGGAGGATTTTGCGTCACAATTGCAATAAACATTTGCCAGTACTTGTTATTAGATACCTAAGTGTAAGCTTATGTGATGAAATCATAATAGTTCTGTTTACGTTCTTACTTGTATTTTGGATGTGATCAGAAAGTAAAAACTGTGATTATCTTATGCACGCACACTATATCCATCCTCCTACAGATATGATTATAACTGTCTAGAAACCTACGACTTAGCAGGGTGCCTCTCTCTCATTGTTAGTTAGGGTTGAGAAATGGCAATTATTCTGGGCCTGCATGGGCAAAAACGATGAAAAAAGGGGTGTATGGCCATGTAGTAATTAGGAGCGTGTAATTAAACTCCATTCGATTGGATTCGTTGCTTGTTAGAATGTTCGAATATTTTTCACGTAGCAATTAGTCAGGTGTCTCAAATGTCCACTCTGATTACATTAATGTGTATGTGTTATGTGTGTACACTGTGTACACATTACGTGTTTCATATATAAACACGGGGGAGTTTCTATTCAGCATTCGAAATGCAAACAGTAAACTCTATCATTATAAATCTTTATTGTCCTGCTTACTTTTTATGTCCTCCAGAATATTATTACGAAACAATTGAGCACAGAGACCATTAATTTTGAAATCCCAGTCAATATATATTGCTTTCCCTTAATTGCAAATAATCTCATGTTTCAAGAGGACGAACAAAGGTGTGGTTAAGTTTCACTTACTCAGATATCTGATTTAAGTTGGCAGATGATCAAATGACAAAACCTTGAACTATCAAAAGGTAAACATTCTTTACGTGTTCTCAAATGAAACTGGTGACAAATTAATGTTGTTCATTGTCTATAACTCTGGATTGGTGCAGTAAAAAAGTATTTTAATTTGGTGTGGGCAATTTATCTTTAGCGTGCTACACTAAAGGCCAAAGTTTGTATTTGTGCTTATGCTAATAAGTAAATGTATACAGATTAATCTCAGAACCATGCAATTAAGCATGAGGTGATACTGATAAATGAATTTGTTTACAAATCCGTAGAAGGTTAAACGGAATACGTTGATATTATGTTGTTCTCTTTTATTTATTAACCTCAGCATGACTTCTCCAAGTTTAGTTAAGATATCACACAACAGTAATAATAATAATCGTAACAATAATAACAGTAAAAAAAGATTTAATTCAAGAGTTCTGCCTGCTTTAATCTTGAGCGCATTTTTATCCCGATGAATTATTACTCAGCTTGGTGAAGAGAGTTTTAAGCCTTGTTTAGATTTTGATATATGGATTCTCAGAGGGAGAGAAGGTTGCATGTTCCTAAAGTCAAATATGGGAAGAGAAATAGATATAAGAGATACTTTTCTCAGAACTCGTAGCAGAACAAAAGTTTCTCTGTGTGTAGCTCCCAAGAAGAAAAAAAACATACGCTATACTTATGCCTTCCTTCCTTGTATGAATATATCACCCGAGCATTTGAAAAAAATGTTTCATATGCACTCTCAGGAACATAAACCATAAAGCTTTTTAGCCTCGACTCTCACACAAGATTTGTTGCGGCTAGAATAACAGTGCTAAAGGAAGATTATGCAGTTGTTAACCCTTTTTAATATGCATATACATACGGCTGTCATGCACCGTGAAGCAGTTTATTTCCCACAACAGGCAAAACGAATGTCTTATGGATAAAAAGTTCATTTCTTTCGTCGTAATAAATCGTCAGACACTGGCTCTGCTCTGGCTTTGAGATGCACTTATACTCAAAAATACATGGAGCCGGAACACTTCAGGATGCAATCAAGCGTCTTATAAAACCCAACGCAAAACAAAGTAATTCCATTGAATATTCATTGCTCAAAAAGTTGAAAAATGAGTTTACGTTAAGTTTACACGAACATACTATCACTGATTATGGGACGGTGGGTAAAGACAACTTTGGAATTTGCATGCATTATTGAAAAGAAAACATCGATAAAAATCAAAGAGGGATTTTAATGATGATGGAAGATGATGGCTGAACTTGCAAATATTATGAGATTCGGAATTGAATCATCCACAACCTGAAGAGAGAGTGGAGCTTAGCTCTGTTTTGAAATCTATTAAATTGCAGTTGCATGTTTGACTTGGCAATATTATTAGCATTTTATGTTCTCACCGTAATGCCAAAGTTATGTGAAACCGAAGGAATAAAGGGATAAGTGAGGGAAGGAGGGCTCTAATACTAAAACATTCAGAATGTTATTCATTCAGAAAATATGTTGAATCGTTTATGATGTTTGAAAGTTTTCATGATGTGCTCAGTGTGAAACAATTTTTCAAACTTTTCCAAACATTCAATAAAAATGGGAAAACTTATATATATCTCTCTCCAAATGATATCATTTTCCATTTCCATTCATTGCTGATGGCTGATAGTGTTCCGAGAAAGGATTTTTGCGTAGAAATGGCAAAGACGTTAATGTCACAGCCATCATCGGTCTCATATTTTGATGCAGACAGAAATCTAGATGTTTTTATAGATCAGCATTCATATCCCATTCCATGCTATCCTCTTGCACACATTTATCACAGCCATATGGAAGTAGCAATAATGCATTCTCAGAAAAGCCAGAAACCCATGGTTTATGTTCTAGGTGACAGAAGAGTTGCCAATTGGTTTATGCATCCACTACACCTTCCTTCTGACTTGCATCATATTTTGATAAAAACTTGGCATCTTTTCAAATATGCGTAACTAGGTGTCAAGCAACACTAAAACAGATTTAGAAGATAACCAAAATCAACGCACCTACTATTTCAAATTTCAGTACACAGGCGGATTAAAGTAGGAAGTAATGCTCAAACTATACTTCAAAAGCTATATGGCGTGAATGTACTCACGCAAAATGTGCGTTATAAAGTGAAGGAAAGATGTAAGACAGATTGCCTCAGGTATTTTAAAGAGGTCCCATTGCCCCAGGTATTTATATGCTT
>JAANSM010004485.1:0-11279 GCA_036850725.1 Orchesella villosa
GGGTGATTCACAATATGCCTCCCAAACCCAGAATCTTCTGGGAATCGCCCAACCTAAGACTTGGGCGGTTATTGTGAATCACTTTGAGAAGGGAAAATAATAAGTTAAGCCCAAATATGTCTTCTGAATTCGGCTCCCAATTTCCATGCTCTATATACAAAAGTTCATGAAACATTCCTATAAACGGAATGATGTTTTGAGTCGAGCGAGTATAAATACAGAAAAATGTCAGACAGGACAGGAAATGTTTGCAGACAGTTACTTAACTGCAAAAATTAGAAAAAGATGAACTTTTCGAACGAAATTTTCAGTAGCTGAGCTGAGAAGAAAAAAATAATTAATTACCCAAGCATTTAAGGAAGATCCACTTTATTTCATACATTTTGGATCATAGATAATATAAACTAAAGATTTCCTTGTGGTTCTGTAATTTGAGATGGAGAATTTATATGGAAAAGTTTCACGTGCTCGTGAAACTCTTGCTCTTTCATCATTCCTGCAAAATGCAAATTCTTCTTCGTATGCGTCATCTCGCTATCAGTATCAAGTTGCATAATACGGTATTTGGTACTCAAGCAACATGTAAATGTATAAGTATTTTGCTGGCATACGATTTGCCTCCATATATGCCATCAGTTTACCATTGCATTCACATCAAATCAACTCAAAGGAACCACAAATGAGCATTTAGCTTGAATATTATTAGTCTTTCTCATTTAAAATTCAATATTAAAGAAATTCGAACCTTTTCGTCCTTTGTACAGCGCTTCACATTCAACGGCTTTTTCACTTCGGCAAACTATAGGAACTGGGACTGGGACAAACTATAGACTAACACTAACACTTTTAATAAATTCCATCCTTCCCAGTTGTCATTGGGCAATGTAAAAAAATGTGATAAAACCTTTCGATGTAGATTCCAAGGAAAAATTGGAAGTTAAAATGAAACAATAGAGTTTGTAAAATATTAAAGGTTATGCGTCAATTAATTCAAGAATATTTCACACCGCCCCTATGAATTTCTGCTCTGACGTACAGAGTACATAATATTATGCTCACGATCGTGTAGCATATCAACAAGCTTATTGAAACAGCTCCTTATGAATTTCCTCCCGAAAAATTGCTAGAGAAGAACTTTCTAAGAAATCAGCCTTCTTGGTCTGAAGAAAGAGAACGATATCGCTATAGCTTGCTGTAACTGCAAGAGCTACAGATATATTTTTGTCCACAATATATGTACCATTCACACATAAAGACAAGTTATTAGTGACTTTTGTGTACTGTCTCTGACGTGCTGAATTCTAAACTGTGTGTAATATTGAAATTTGCATGCACATTCTAAATTACTGGGTCTGTATTCTGTCAAATCTAGTTAACACTTACGGAACGCATGCAAAAGTCCAAAACTCATAATCTGTAGTCGGAGTTGTTAACCTTGCATTTCTTTACATTTATTGTTCTTCACTCAATCAGTAAAAACATGAATACTTAAAAACCCATTAAATTAGACAGACATTACGGTAAGTCTCAACTGAAACTGAAGGATTTCATTTGTAACTAAAATGAGGCCGAAGTAAAGAATAATTACAGATTCACAGTTCATCGCCCAAGTTGCATATGTACATAAGTACATCAATCAAAGCAAGTCATAGACTTTAAAAAATCCAATGATAACTGACGTAATTTTTAATCATCTTGCGATAAAGGAAAACCATACTGGAGTTGAGTAACATTACAGTGTCGAATTTATATGTATAGTTTATCAACTTGACATTTATTCGAGATTTCTACTCAGACTTGCTTTCTTCCATACAATTCATTCCATATCAATCAGGCTTGAATTAAATGCAGAAATGTGCCAATGAATAATTGAAATGAGTTTTTATTGCGAATCTTAGACATTTTTTGCACTCTCATAAAGTGAAAGGTCTGCGGGATTCATAACATAGTCATGCATATTTATTATTTATGCCAATGGACGGGGTTTAAGACATTGGTGCCAGTTTAAAAACACAAGAGCAATATTTAAATGTATTTTTGTGTACATTTCAATTCTTTAAAAGCCACATGCAGGATTTAATTTAGCATCTGAACTAAAGAGCAAAGCCTTTAATATCTCGAAATGCTATGAAAAGTTACGAACTCGAACTACTGGAAGACAAAACTGAAATTTGATAACATATGACTGTCATAATGTTTTCATGGACTGTTCTTACATAACTAAATGAAGAGTCTGAAGAGATTTGTTGATTTGTATTCAACGAAAATAGAGTAGTAGTTTTTTATATGAATACGTAATGTGTTGTTAGTATTACATCCAATACCTCGGGTGGATTTATGGAATGGAACAGTGTGAGTGTGAATGATATAGACACGAAACAAGGAAGAAATACCTTCTTTTTTATCTATATATATTAAGCTATCTGTGAGCCATTCAATGTAATGGAGCAATGTGATACAATCAGTTTTCCTAAGGCTGAATAGAAAAGATTAGTTGAATAGGAATCTTTTCTTAAAATTATGCATGGTTGGCAGCATGATTGGATGAAATGACAATTTGTATGAATTGTTGTAACTATCAAAAACTGATAAGCCGAGTATGGATTTGTTACAAAATAGAAACACCCTGTTCAAAACGGTGTCTTTATGGTGTCAGATTTATATAAATTGAAAATTGCTTGCTGTATGCATGCAATATGAGTATGGAATACTTCAACAGGAAAAGTTTTTGAGCTAAGTGAAACTTGAATCGTTCAAAAATGGAAATAAACAGGGTTCTAACCTAGTTGTGATCAAATTCAATGTAATGGAGCAATGTGATACAATCAGTTTTCCTAAGGCTGAATAGAAAAGATTAGTTGAATAGGAATCTTTTCTTAAAATTATGCATGGTTGGCAGCATGATTGGATGAAAATGACGATTTGTATGAATTGATGTAACTATCAAAAACTGATAAGCCGAGTATGGATCTTGCTGTATGCATGCAATATGAGTATGGAATACTTCAACAGGAAAAGTTTTTGAGCTAAGTGAAACTTGAATCGTTCAAAAATGGAAATAAACAGGGTTCTAACCTAGTTGTGATCATTAAAATAACACTATGAAAATAAATAAAAACCCAAAATTACACAACTCATTTGCTTATGAAATTATGCTGATGATTATAATGCAAATAAAATTTGAAATAACAATATACGCCTACGTCTATCTGAGTTATGAAGACTAAAGATTAGTCATTTTAGTTGGCTAAATGATTGAATGAGTTTCTAACTTTGTTTGTGGTTACGTATAATGATGAATCATAATAAGTACTTACATTCATGCCTACTACCAGTTCAAACTCCAGTTTCTAGTGTTTGAGTGTTCATTGTAGATATGGTTTGTGACTTGTGCAAGTGCACATCCATCACTAACCTATACTTGCGAATCATATTATCCATGCATGCTCTTCTCACACTATATATAAGAAACTATGCATGAAACTATATAAGAAAATATATGCGATAGGATAAAACATGAACCCATATCAAACTACAAAAAACTTTATACTCTCGTCACTTACATACTGGAATCTACCCACAACTCATGTGATCCTCTGAATCATCTATACATATTACATGTATATCCTTTGCAGGCAATCTGTTGATGCACTTTTCTATTTGTACTCCTATGCATATATTATGCATACTCTCTATTTTCTCATCTATTTGACAATGCCAACAGTTTGGAAGTGTTTACCAAAACACATGTACACTTTATATGAGGATTAAGAGCACCAGATCATATTAATTTTTGTTTTTCTAAAGCGAGGAAAATGAGTTCATCATGTTACCAATAATACTGGTAATAGAAGAGATAAGCAGCTAGCTTAGAAACTACCTTCTTTTCAATTTTTGTTAATCATGGAAATTAGTTTGACTTGATATCCCANGTTTGACTTGATATCCCATCAAGTCTCCAACTACGAAAATACATGAAGGTGAGACGTGAGACCGCACTCCTCCACTTATTACAAAACTGTATTCCGGAAGGAAAGAACATATTCTAGCTATACTGCTTTGATTTTAATTGCCCAGTCTACCTATAGTCACTGATTATATTAACGCTTGCCTTTTTTCTGTCACACAGAAACTCATAAAGTGTGACAGAATACGGTCACTCAGATTCGGGATAAAAGTGCATGAAGTTATTTCGCTTGTGTATCACACAGGGACGAAGATTACGTACGGCAGCTCTTCACTATAAGGACTTTTTGAAAAACAGGACGTCATCATGGATCTAAGTCTCATTAAAGAAATAGTTATTCTCTGCCTATTTTTAGTAGTTTTATTTTGCGTCTTACTTCCTTTAAAGTTTACGTCAACTGCACATGAAAGTGGGGTTGATCTCTACCATTCTGAAAGGTAATTTAAGTGTGTTTGTCTTTGATTGAATTCTTCTGTATTTTTTGGTATACTTTTGTTGCATCCACTTTTACATGTAATATGCTGATGTACAGTATGTTCACGTAACTCTTTTTTCAATTTATAATATGCAATGCAATTTTACACGTTAAGGTACTCGGCAGTTGTCAGTATTTTGAACTGCTTTGCTGCTGGAATTTTCCTTGGAACATGTCTTCTTCATCTTTTTCCGGACGTGCGGGATACTGTTTCGCAGGTACTTATTGTATTTCCAATTTATAAATGGTTTGGATGTACAAAATATGCAGAAAGAGAGAGAAATTAAATGTACCGTTTTGTAATTATTTTTATTTTGTATAAATTATTTTTCAGGCTATGGAGAAAGTGGATCCAGATCAGAAATTCCCGTTTGCAGAATTCACGATTGCAATGGGCTTCTTCATGCTCCTCACTATAGAACAGATAATATCAGACGCTCGAGAAAGGAATTTCCGAGTGTTAAGCAATGAAAGGCAGCCTCTTCTTGGAGATGAAAGTGGGGGTGTTATAGCAGATGACACACCTAGTGAAATTGTCAATCACGGCCAGAATGCAACAATTCGAGCGTTTGCTATGATATTTGCTTTGTCTATTCATTCCACCTTTGAAGGTATTGCTATTGGAGTGCAGAGTACTGTTGAAAATGTTCTTCAGGTATGATTCATTTTTACGTGGTATTTTTGTGTTCTAGTTCAGTTATGTGTGGAAGTAGTATAATAATTATTTTTATGCTAATTTTACAGATTACTGGAGCTCTCATAATTCACAAAATCGTGATTGCGTTCAGCTTAGGTTTAACACTGTCCCAGAGCCCACTGAGTCTTGTTAAAAGTGCAATTTGTGGATTAATTTTTGCTCTCACGTCTCCGTGTGGAATCGCGATAGGTTTATGGATAACTCACTTGGAGTCTTTAAATGGATCTCTGGTTGTTGGATCTTTGCAAGGCATGGCAGCAGGAACATTCCTCTATGTCACATTTTTGGAAGTACTACCTCATGAGTTTAGATCTGGTCACCTACACCTCCCAAAATTACTTAGCCTTATTTTGGGATTCGCTGTTATTTGTGGAGTAATATTCATGTTTCCAGATTAATAAGGAGGGATTCGATCAGCTAGCAACTTAACTTACGATTGAAGTAGTATTTTTATACAGTTATAGTTTTTCTACTGTTTTTACACTTAATAGTTCCCCATTACTAGAATAGAAAGTTGTTATAGACTTTAGAAATGAATAGTTTCGAATTTCGATTTGGAATTCGGAGATGCGATTTACCTTCTGTTCATTTTTTGAAAATTATACCTGGTATTAAAACGTTGTTGATTTTTGTTATTGCTGCAGAAGACTTTCACATTGTACTGTATGTGTATATATTGTTAAAACAGCATGCATACAACATAACTAAAGATTAAGTAGTGCCTTCATATTGCATTGTGATATTATGAAATGCTATTGAATTGAACCTGAAAAATAACGAATAAATTTTCAAGAGATTACTTTCTAAACTACAAAGTTGAAATAATTAGAACCATGAAAATTCATCAAGTATATTATTTCCAAAGTTGCTTCCACCCAAAACCATTACAATAAAACGAACCATCCATTCCCGTCGTTTCCTAGCCCTGCCTTATGAAAGTCGGACTGTTATTCTCTATCATACAAATATGAGGAGCGGAAATGAGAGCAATTGAATATTGAATTGATATCATACAGCGATCACAACAGAGATATCTTGCAGCGTTGTTAGGCTGGCCGTAATTTATTGCTTCTTAACATCGAAAAGCCAACTGTAGCAGTCAAAGAGTGCGATAAACCAACAACACTACATTTTTAGAACATAATAGTAATGTAATTAAGTGTAATGTAGTCTAGTTGCTTTAAATTAGAACGAAAACTTACACATATAATACGTTATAATTGTAGTCATCTAACATCTAGGATTTTACACAGGATTTCATAAAAAGATTTAAATAGCGTGGCTATAAATTAAGCAGTAAACAACAGTGAGACATACAGACACACATGCAATAGAGATAAATTCAAAGATACTTTATCGTGTTCAAAAAAGTCTTGAAATAGTTTAAATTTAAAAGATATATATTGCAGCAGCATATTATTCATTTCTGTATTTCCCGATGCAAGGCGGTGCATTTTCCTCACCATTGTGTACAGCATTTACCTATAACCAATATTCCTTTTTGTTGTCGCATTATGACTGGGGAAAGTTTTGGTTACTACCGAGCAAGCGTTCAACAGCAGCATTAACATCTCCAAAAGTGGCTACCAATGCTTGTAAGTTGGCTTCTCTGTTTACGAAACCCATTCCTGACAACTGCTCTAATTGCGTACTGTATCTTTCCTCCGGTGGAACTTGAGGACCTTGACTATTGTTTCCTCCTCCCATACCTCCCATGCCTCCCAATAATCCTGCCAGTCCAGCACCTCCAGCGGCATCACTTTGGGCTAGAGACGATATCTGGAAATGACAATAGTTTTTATCATCAATACGTCATCGTCATATTTGCTAACCATCACACTCAAACAAAAACGCAATTCGACAAGCTCGATTTACACGAAGTGAACTAACCATTGTTGACATGAACTGATTTAAAGTATCTCGATTAAGATTGCCCAAGTTAGCAAATGGATTTGGAGGAGGCGGTGCAGCTGGATTTCCAGTAGATGATGTAACATTGGGATTTGGACTTGCTACTCCAGTAGTGTCACCACCCGTCTGCGTTGCATTAGTCTCAGATCGTGGTGTATCTGACGCTGGTGCAGTTGCTGTGGTGGCTGTTGTCGCGGAAGCTGGAGTGGTAGCAGGCGAAGCTGTAGGAGGAACCAGGGGCGCACCAAATCCAAGGCTGTCGGGTACAAACAAAACCGAGTAATTAGTACACTTAAGTAAAAATTAATCAAGATTACGGTTCATGATTTCACATTTACTTTCTGGCAAAGTTTGGTGCTGCAACCCTTAGTTGTTCTATTCCTTGTTGAATCTGCATTATAGCTTGCAGAGCAGCTGGGTTAGAAAGCACCTGTTGGAACTCAGGATCTCGAAGTTGACTTAAAAGTCTTGGAGTCATTTCCCGTAAATGTTCCTGCATTTGAGGATTACCAGCAAATAACGGGTTAGCGCTCATCAACTGCTGGGCTAAGTCTGGATTACCAATTAGACTATCCAACAGATTCTGTGTGTATGGAGTGCTAAGGAGATTTTGCATCCCCGAATTATTTTGCATCATAAATTGTAGCAGATTATTTGATCCTCCTCCAGTTCCAGTTGTACCTCCACCGCCAGTGGGAGTCGTCGTGGTAGCACCACCAGTACTTCCTGGAGTACTTCCGGTTCCGCCAGCAGGGCTGCCCGGAGATTGTGGTGCCCATGGATTAGGCAACGGATTTCTATTTTCAACGCCTTGTTGTGGATTTCTCTCCGTGGTGCTATCTACAAGACCGGCGAATGGGTTTCCTGCCAGTCTTCATCGAGTGAAAAAAGAAATCGTGCATTAGTTCAAGTCAGGTTTAAGTATAGTTTGAAACTGGAATTTGAATGATCGGTATTCGGCAAACTAAGCGATTAAAAAATTACCTTTCCTGGACGGCATTCAACATTGGCTCTTGAATATCACGGTACATCCTTTGCAGTGCGTTGTAACCTCCAGGAATACTTTCAAGATTCGAAAGCGCTCGATCCTGAGTTCTCATCAGTTCTTGAAAGGCAGCCGGATTTCTCGCCAACTCCATACTTTGTCTCAATATTTCTGGATTGTTTAGCACATGGGTTAACTCAGGATTTCGCTGAAAATGTTAATTCTTATTTTAATTTGATTTTCAGACTAGGCGTGAGATAAGATACCGTATGGTAATAAACAAGTAATTTCATGCAGTTTCACGACTCACCTCCATAAGTTGCTGGATTTGTGGATTTGCACTAAGCATTGTCCTTATGATTTCGGGACTGTTCATCATACTTTGAACAATAGGACTGTCCAGAACTTGGCGGAGCATGTCAGGATTTGTCATGAGTTCTTGTTGAACCCGATCATGTAAATTCTGCATATTTCCACCCCCAGGTAGAGACCCCAGATTTGGAAGCCCAAATGCTCCAAACAAATTCCCAGGATCTAAGTAAATGAAAAGAAATCGGTTTTTATCTACTGCAATATGAAACGAAGCACTGACCAATAAATCCCTAATTTCTTACTTGGGGGAGTTGGCTGATTTGGAGATGCATTGTTAGTTGTGTTTGCACTAGTAGCATTTGCAGGTGTAGAAGAAGAAGAACTACTGCTCGACGGATCCTGAGGTCCACGAGCTGATGACTTAATTACAAGGTGTACTACGTATCCATCTGCCAACTTATGATGGAGTAAAGTTTCCGTATCCTTCATTATTTTGCCAGCAAAAATAAGACACAATTGTTCTTCAGCCTGATTAAACTTCTCAGATACTTTCGAGCGAAACTGCAAGTTTAAAAAAATGTCGTCACATCCAACATCACCCTTCCAAACACATACAACATACTTGATAGACATGGTACAATATATTTAAAAAACACGGTAGTGTATTGTTATAGGGGATTGGGAACGTTCAAAATAAATTCCATCATCCAAAGTCACTAACCTCGCTCACCGACGCTGAACTGTCGATTTCAATGATATGCTGCTCCTTGGGAGTTTTGACAGTGATTTTCATTGACGTGGAGTCAGCACTGGTGTTTTCGTTTAGTTCTGCCATTTCGATATCCGAATCTGAAATAGACTGAAGTAATAAAATTCAATTAGAATGGGCATAGGCCGATTATCTATTAAATATTGAAATTGACCCTTCTAGCTCACTAATCACTCAACCCATCTGACCTGGCTATTACTAGAAATGCAAATAAACACAGACGGGCTAATAAATCTGAATCAGTAAAAATACGGAAGTCTTAATATAATTGATAATCACTCAAAGTTGAAGGTGTGAGGTGTGGAAAAATCAGTGCATAGTACACTTAAGACATTAATGACTCTCACTCGTTTTCTAATTCAAAAACACCCATGATGTTGTACCTACTTACAGACATGATCAATGATTGAGACCCCATGCGATGTCGTTCCTAACACCTAAATAAAACTGTAAAACGAAGATGGAAGAAGATAGGAAAACAAATGGAAAACCATTAAAAACCTTCAATCTCAACATTTCTATATTACAGTACCCAACCACCAACAGGTGAAGGTCATCTTTCATCTTTATAATATTCATTCAAAAAAAAAATTACACTATTATTGGCTTCTCAGTTTCTATCTTTCATCAGTGATCAGTGAAAAATATAATTAATGCGTGAAACCCATGGTAATGCCATTCAGAACATGTTCAGCACACACCAGTGACCAGTTATAACACATCACACATTGCCCGACCGAAGCTTTCGACAAGTGACAAGAGAGAGCATGTAACCAGACTGATGACTGATAACTGAAGAGTCACTATCAATATAAAACAGATCAACCTACCGACAACCGATGCGAATCGAAACTTTTCTATCTGTATATTTTTAAAAACAATACAATTTACATTTAGTCATTAGTGTGTCGAGATATATCTCGCCACATTCAACATTTATACCTCCTGAATATTTAGTGAATAGTGAACACTTACTTTATTCTCCTTTCCTTGGGATGTCAGGGATTAGAAACGAATCACGGCCAAAGTTTTTTTAACTACTAACTGACTACAAAACCACTCACAAGTCACTACAGTAGTTACTGTCCTGTACTGTCCCCCTCTTTTGCTTAACTCTTTGATGTTGATCTGGCTGGAAGATTGGAGTTCGTTTTTGCTGATGTGTTATTTTCAAAACATCCTTTACCTTTACTAGCCAAATCACAAAGTTAAAGGATGATACGATTGAAAAGCTGACTGACGACGACGAACCCAAATAATCACTCGCAATATCCTTCAATTTTGTGCAATTTGATGATCCCACTCATTCTGGAAAGTACAGATACACGTACACTGTCTTATTTTATGAACTTCTGACGATCTGATCTGACTTCTCTTCTATTACTTCGCAATGAACGTGAATGTGAATCAAACAATAAATGCAAAAATGTTGTATTGCTCAATGCTGTGAAATGCTTTGCTTTTGCTTGAATATGCTTATGGCATATACTGCTCGTCTTGTCTTCCTCTTCTTCAGCTTCAAATGTATGTCCACGTAAGTTTATCATCTAGCATGACCATGCAACATTAGTACATTAGGAGGTCTTATTACGCTGTACACGTCCAGATGCTAGAAATGACGCGTGATAAGACAATATTATATATCTCTCTCTGTGGATTGCAATTGCATGCAGCATCAACCAAAGTTACCAGTGTGAATGATATGATATATCGTAAAGATGTTACGTGCTACTTTTATGCTTACTTAAATGTAATCAAAGCACTTAATTTAATGAGCCACGTTATATATATTCATATTCTACATAGGGAAAAGTCACAAAAAAGTGAATATGACATAACATAACCTACTCAAAAATTTACATCTGTCTGTGTATATCTAACATCTACATCTACTCCAACTGGAAGTAAGGAGTTGAGGACTAGATTTCATATGAGCTGCCTGGTTATTACGGCTATGATATACCTGCTTGTGCATTTGACATTGTATTAGGAGTTTCCCAATATCATGATACCTATATAGCTATATAGAGCTGAGTAAGTTATGCACAGAGACGTAGGAGACCCTGTGACGAGCATTATTCTTGTGATTCTGCTTATTTCCGGAAGAGAACCTTATGTCCTTGACTACAGTATTTTTTTATTAAATTTTCGTTTTATCTATAG
>JAANSM010004486.1:0-11279 GCA_036850725.1 Orchesella villosa
AGTTGACGTACATTACATGTTTGGTGTACGTTTTTCAAATTAAATACTCACTGCATCTGGCAAGCCTATATATACTGAACCAAAAAAAATATGTGTAGGAATTGCTCTTGTTAGTTCTCAATACTTGTGATTGTAACCAGTTTCCATTCCACCCTCTATCTCATTTTCATTAAGCTCTCTCGCCTACAAGCCAAGGTCTCTTTCAAGATTTTCTCCGTCAAAAAAATTCACTTTTGACATTTTAAGAAGCAAGTGTTGTACATTACTACCTGTCTTTTTATTTGAGACACCGAGCAAAATATGAAGTTAACCAAATACTTGTTTCTAAATCTTTTGGTATGACTTCTTGTTGAGATTCCGCCAGGTGACAGAAATGAGAATTTCTCCGAAGATATTTTACACTGAAACCGTATATTTTGAGCTTGAAAATTTCAACAAACACAAAGTCATTTAGATTCAAACGCAAGATCATTATTTCTGGGGAAAATAGGAAATACGAGCAAGGGGTTTAGTTTCCTTCACGAAAGAAATTGGATTTTTAAGGACGGGATTAGCAGATACTTTCCTTCAAATACCCTTTTCAAAAGTTTGTGCAGTCATTGAACTTTTCAGATACACACACACACATCTATAACTTTTTGTGAGGATGAACGATTTCATTGATAAATCGATGAAATCAACAAATGTTCTTTTCTTATTGATCAAAGGACGATAGGAGAGGAAGTTTTCTTGGGGTTCGAAAGTGGAAATTTATATTGCATTCTACATGTTATACTACACTGAACATTGTGTTCTGTTTAACTTTTAGTGGATGTCATGACACAATCCATTCCACCACCACCACTGTAATGTATATAGTGGATATCTTGGAACCCATACAGGCGATGAATCATTAGCCATGAACGAAAGGATTGATTGATTGGCTTGCATTTTCACCGAGACGCAGGAATTACTCACCCTTAGACCCCACTGTTTGTCTTTGTTCTTGAATTGGAAAAAAAGAGAAGATCTTTGACGAAACTCACGAAATCCTTCGTGATGGAGTTACTACTTGAGACGGAATGGATGAGAGTAAATAAATGTTTGAATCCTTCTCAATGGTTGCTGCCGTGTTTGTGTGGCACTGGTAAAACTGAGCCTACACATGACTAAACCACTCACAAAAAGTTAGGCATTAGGATAAAAAAAATTGTTGGATTCGGCAAAATGTTACGTCGCCTTTAGAAGTTGTCGTAAGGGTACGATAATCATGTGGATCATGTTGTAAGTACCACACTGACGACTTTTGATGTGAGCCCGTAACTCTTTGTACTTACTCCAAATGTCAGGTCGCAAATAGTACGAAAGGATTTCCAAAAGTTGTTTAAGCAGAAATACAAATGCAGACCTAAAGTGTTACTTTTTCGTTCTAATTAAATTTGTTAGAAATTTTTAATATATGATTGGAAATGGATATAAAGTATTTGAAATATGAATGATCAATAATTGGTAAGAGAAGGTTGGGACAAGGGAGCGCTGCGAACTTCCCTCTTAAAGACATAGGTGAAAGAGAAACACACGTGGCTACAACTTGACATTAAAAAGGTAAGGTTTCGTGCTCTTGAGGTTAATGTTGAGCCGTTACCATCGTAAAAGATCATTAGGAGGAAAATACGAAAAGCCTATTAAATCTAAAAAGGCTGAGACAAAAAAGGCGGAGGACATTCAAGTTTTTTTTTCAGCAAAAGAGGAGAAATGATGACAAGAATTGAGATCATATGGACGATTTTTTGGCATCACATATACAGGGAAATAGTCAAGTAGGATATATATTATTGGTTTGAAGTAGGTAGAGAGAATAAGAGAGTAATGACAAGAGGACAAGACATGGATGAAAGCAAGGAGTGAAACATGTAGGTACACAGGAAAGAATATTGGAAGACTACATGGCACAACGACACTACAGGAGAAAGGGAACGGAAGGACTTGGAGGACATTATTAGAGGAAGACAAGGGTGATAAAACGATCTCCTTTGATCTCTACAAACGACCATGTGTCTAAATGACCAAAAAGTGGACAGACATCTTTTGATAAATCGGCTTACAGGCTTGCAAGACAAGATGGAAATCTTCAGTTGCTGACTGAGGCATGATCTTCACAGAGTTGCATTTTGCTTCCCCTTCCTTTCTCTGTTCGTGTCACCCCCTCATTTCCGATCTCATCTTTGTGAAAAAAAGAAGAAAATGTGGAGAGCGATCGTAGTAAAAAAGGGATGGGCCATCAGTTCTACTTTCTTTTCACTCCAGGACAACTTTCATTTTTCGAATTTATCACTTTCATCTTGAACAATGCTTCTTTGTTCAGCAGGAGCTTGTCTACTTCCACAAGTTTTTGAATCATGTGATTATACGCCACACTAAACTTTTTCTTTCGTGTTTACCCCTACCTTAATTAAAAAATTTTCCAATTCACAGCTAGACTCACATCCACATAAGCTCTATAAGACACGAAGCTCTCCTTTCTCCTGAAAGAGAAAAGTTCTAAATCGACACAATGTGGATACATAAGTACGTCGCCATACTTACAGCAATGTGCGAGGGCCATCTAGGCAAAGATAATTGATGATAGTTAACCGGACAAGCTTGAGAGTATATTTGGTTCGAGTTTGTACATTGAATTGGAGAAATTTGTAGCAAACAAATGGCACTCATATATATTCAAAGACTGGTTCTTGTCATAGTCAGCGCGTCCTAGTAAATCTAGGACATTTGCTTTATTGAAGCCCACAGATCATCCATTCATTGAAAGACTGAGAAATATCAGTAAAACCACCAACTTTTGTGAGTTCGTCTTTCTCAAGAGATAACTTTAATGATTGGTAGAAAAGTGTAGAGATTCACGGCGGAAACTGAATGAGGGAAAGATTCCAATAGAAATGTACACATAAGGACATGAAGTTGAAGAAGTGGTGCAAGTTGGAGCATCTCAACAACATTTCAGTGGTTACACAATAACTTTCTTTATTTTCACACAAAGTATGGGGCTATGTGTATACATAAATGCATTTCGACCTTATATATATATTACATAAGGACATTCAACATCGTGAATATGATATATTGGGTGGGTGCAGTATATATGGCTAAAGGTAGAGACCACAAAATAGATGTACTCTTGGCTCCGTATGCGTGCTTAGTTGTTGGTGGGATGTCTTGACGAAGTGTGGTGGGTAAAAAAAGGCAAGGTAGAAAATTCATAGAGTTGGGTCCTACTACCACCAAAATATATGTTGTTGTTGGAAACCTTGATCATTAGTACGGCTGCCCACTTGAGGTTGATTAATGAAAGCCCAAAACTCTTTACCAACACCTACACCTTCAGAAGAGATGCTCCTGCTGTTCTTCTGAATCACACCATCACAATATGACTGATGCTACACAAGAAGAAGAAGAAGTAGAAGAAGAGGCAAAAAATAATAGGAATATTGTGGAGAGAGCTAGGGCACAAACTACACACAATTTTCTTACTTGCTTGTTCTCCAAAACGAACTGATTTATGTTCAAGGAATGTGGAAATGAAAACGTAATGAGAAGCTGCAAATGGGGATTCTCAAATTATATCCGTCAAGAGGGTCCCTGCTGCTGCCTCTTCATCTTTTCCTTCTCCTCTCTCTCTCTTTTTTAGTCTGCATCTATTCTCTTGCTCAGTTTTTATGCTCATCTTTTTCCCCTGTATGCCACACGTTCATCATCGACAAGGGAATGAAAAAAGAAATGAAATAATATGAAACCACAGACCTAAGGAATAACGATAATATGTACTTTCATTCGTCTGATTCAACCTGAAACTATAAAAGTATTGGGCCACGGTGTAGCACTAGTAGCACAGTAATATTAGTAGTCAACACCCTCCCATTTGAAGTGTCATCTCAAGAATTTCAAGATTTTACTTGTGTTACGCTATGCTCACTTTCCTATTCTACCTTCCTATACATACTTGAGTCGTTTCCTCTTTCGTGCTCCCATTTCGTCGATACTTTCTACCTTCAAACACCTCATTTTCCGACATGATTTCGATGTAACGAGAATGAAACGTGAGGTTTTCCCCGGGAGAAAGAACCGGTTATTGACTCCACTAGGAAACTACTTAAACATTGTTCCATAATTTGAACTATTTCAACTTTGACAATAGTTGGACACTTTGTTCACGTTTCAAACTGACGTGTGTGCAAAATGCCCCAGGCCCAATGGTCTTAGGTAATGGTTGTTACAATCATGAGAGAAAAAAACTTTAACGTTCAAATATGATGTACTCTTGAATGCAATTCTAAATTATTTATTAAACACGGTCCGTATTTGTAAAAAAAATCACATGCTTCGTCACACCGGTACCCAAATGTCTTTCTAAAAAATCTGCAAGTTAATTCCCCATCCGAGTACAAGCGTAAATTGCAGGAAAATGTTGGCATTGTTTGATTTAATTTATGATAAACTTAGACCTTTGCTTAAAAAATGTGTGCTAATATGAGGCATGATAAAGGTGTCCGTATGAATATAGTATAACGGCACATGAAATATTCCGTCCTATTTACATAAGCAGAAAATGCAAATCCCTAAATGAGCAATTAAATGCAGAAAAATAGATTGTCTTTGTGTTTTCGTATTTATCACCAGGATACATTTGAGTTAGGGAATTTAGATTTTAATCATATGAATAAATATAAAATTAGCCTGAAGGGAAGCTGCTTCCACATAGTTGATATTTTATCACCATGATGCTCAACACAGAACATATACGCCCAGAGCTCCGTCATGTCCAGGGAGAGAGAGCGAGCGAGTGAGCAGCTGTGAACTGACATTATTCATTTCCCTGTATCTTTCGGGTGTCCTTTAATTTGAAGCATCTCGCCTGCCCACGATACTAAGGTGGTATTCCTGAAATAAATGAATTCGGAGCAAGGGAAGCAATAAGTAAGAATGACAGGGAAGTAACTTATTTCACTCTTCTACAAACAGGCAAGTGTGTGTAGTTGTAGTTACACTAACATCAACACAGCTAGGAGCCCCTAAGTAGCTCCTATTAGTATCATGGTATATCGGTGTAAAATATGCAGGAGCGGCTCCATTGATGTATTTAAGTTAACGGATAAATAAAGTGGCAAATGGATATCTGCTTTGCCTTCCTCGCTTGGATTTGGGATGATGTGAAATTCGCATCAAACTGAGGAAAGTAACACAACTTCTTTAGCATCTATTTACCAAAGCATTGCGATGGGATTAGGATATGAGCGAAGGTGCCCTTCACTAAATTCTGCAGTTTGCTTTGCTTACCAACATCAATACATATGTGTCCATATATATATAAATAAGTGTATATATAGCACACTCACGCACACGGAAGTAGAAAGAGTGGGATGAGAGTACACACAGGCATAATATGCTAAATGTTATCTTCGAGTAGATTCCTAGAGTTGTGAAATAAAGCATGTTTTCTCAGTTTGTAAGCCTTTGCTTACTTTGCATTTAGCCAGTCAGTGGACCAAGGCATGAGGCATATGGAGACGGAATGCAATACAAAACAGGAGTGAAGAGATAGACTGGAGAAGAGGGTTACTTTAGTTTGGTTTTCGTAATTTCGAATACTTTTGATAGTGGTGAATGGCGTAATGCGGTGGTTTGTTTGGCAGTATTAATACCACAGGCAGTGAATTCATCAGCATATATGTCGGCTGTGTGTGTAGACGGAGCAGGTTTACACAATTCCCTGAAATGTCATTAAATTTCCATAATATTAAAATATTGTCACTTCAGATAAAGTACAGCGTACCGCTCTTAATCTTTGTCTAATGTAAACAGAACTAAATCCCAACGGGATGCTGAACGTCAACGAGGGTATTTTATTTCGCCAGCTTCATTGCTTCACACACATTCACACACATGCACGTAAGTTGTTTGTATTCAAGATCCTGTTTGAAATAAATTCTACAAGATTCTAAGCAAACACTTTAGATACCAACCAACTAATACTTTATGCTTTAGCTTTCAGTTGTAAATGTAATATTAATGCTGGAGGCATATTACTTCAACTTAAGCTAAACCTTCCAATACTCTAGCGACAGAGTCAGTTTAAATACTCCTCAACATATCTCTCCTATATCCTAGCGCCGCGACTGCACTTTCAATTTTGCTGTATTGGAATACTTGAAGTATTCTGGGTAGAAATAATAATATTGTCTTGCATTCAGCTTTAAGGGGGTGGAAATTCGCGACAAGACTTTCCACTAACAAATGACGAGAGGATATATAGCATCTATTTGAATCCTGTCTTTCAGGTCAAATATCCTAATTCCTTGAAACGTACATTACAACTTACGTTCTACGAGCGCTCTAAAGCCGCTTTAAATCTGAAAAAAGTCTAAAAACCATTCACTTGGGCCTGTCACCGTTTTAAAATCCATGCGTTTGCGAAAATAAATGAAAAAAATAAAAACAGACTTACAAGAATTCATACGAAAGTAATCTATGTAAGAGCCATCGCGACATTTTAAGATAAGTATGAAAGTAATCTAGAACAATGACTTATCCTTATCTCTTTTTTTTTCTTTTGCTTTTTGCCTCCCTTTGAATAAATTCTTTGTCAAGATAAGAAGATCCTTTAGTTAGCTTTCCTTTTCACATTTACGGAAATTAGATGTCAACCAATAGCGGGAAGAAATGGAGCATGAATTTTATAGCATTTTTCACCATTTTACATTCATCTTGACATGTAATGTAAAATGCAATGACGGTATCCTTTTTTCTAACTTCACGCTCATACAACATCTGAATCGATTACATCAGCAGTAGGATAAACGTTTTTGTGGTTTAAAGCCATCTTTTTGATGGGTCTCACCTCACCTCATCTAAAAAAAACTAAGACACTTTTTATTCACGTTTCATTCTATCATAATATTAATAGATACTATGCTCAAGCAAGCACTAAGCAATCCTGACTGAATGACTGGTTGGTTACGCTCAAATAGAACTCTCTCGTATTTCTTCATATGACAGAAACCGGATTCTCTCCTTCTTTTTGGATTAACAAAGGTTGCGTGTCAGTCCCTAATTTATTAAACAACGTTTTTTTTCCTCCTGGTATTCGCTTCGAAACAAATTAAAGGAGAACTAATAAAAATCATAGCAGCATCCATACATTAGGTTGAGCAACAATGCCAGTTGATTACATGCCGTCATCTGATTCCACAGGGATGATTATGCCATGGCATTGCATGGCATAACATGGTAAGTCATTCAGTCAGTCAGTCGTACAACTATCAACTAAAACCATGCATCTTTTTAAAAGTTGAAGCTGAAAGTGCAAGACAGTAGTTCAAACGAGAAGATCTAGTATAGATTGAGAAAAAGCATTTTCTTCGTATTTTGACATTATTATCTTTTCAAGCAACAATTTGGATAAAAATGCAAATCAACTCTACTTAATTCCTGAAACATGATCCGTTCCATAAGATTCAGATCCACACAGCACTTTCCTAATTCTTTTATTTTGATATTTTTTTATTCAATCCTAATATCATTCAGAATTGATCTAAACAATTATATGAATGTTACCTTTTCATTATTAAAACTTAAAAAGTAAAACTTGCTGAAGCATGTCAAAGATAAAATGCAAGTTGAAATTAATTCGTCCTAGTATGCATGTGTACTACTATCAATTTCAAATCAATCGCCATCTCTTTTACCTGCACAGAGCTGAAAGTGAGAAAACTTTCTCAGTCATAGCATAGCATCCATTAAGCTAGTCTGCCCATCAGTGTCATAAGAGTGACGTTAGATCTGATATTAGGATGATGATACCTGAAAGATTTTAAATGTGCATGTGAATTTTCGTAATGATAATGAAAGGAGGAAAGGAAAATTGCCAGTTGAGTGTTGGTAATTAGCATGCCAGCACTCTGATACGTTAAACTGTAACCCACATGTCTTCCATCCTTCCATTACATTCCAATCTAACCTTGCCGAAACATAATGGTAGCAAAAGGAACATATATATAATGGTATACAACTGAAAAATCAAGCTGCTAAACGAAACTCTAATATGTACCACAACTCGTTTGATGGTGTTTGGTAGAAGAAAAAAACATGAAAAATGGTGTACATTGGCTCATTTGTTGGTTGAATCCTACATCTACCCATATTCTTAGTTATTCCCCAGAATTTTGTGCGGAAGAAAAAAAATATGGACACCGTGATTCAAAGCGGTGTCCTAAACATCCTATCACTCTCCTTATATGCAGAAAATAAGAGAGGACCACCTTCATGAGCTGACGTGATGAGAGATGCATTAAAAATTTATAAGTACACAACATGCGGCAACAGTCATATCAAAATGTTAGCATGCATACAAACAAATCAGTAAAAAAAACTACTGTTGTCGAAAAGAGGTATATCGAACGTGATGCATGATGATAATAGTGAAAATGCCAATAAGTGTAGACCACCATCACCACCAACCACCTCATTTCGTTACATAAGGTATATTTTACATAAATATGTACTTCTTAAACAATTTTCACCATATGCGCGACATTTCGTTTAGTCACATCTCGTTAAACCACGTATGATAATGTACTATAATATTATGCATATGACGGTTTGAAGTGATGAAATAGAATAGAGGAGTGAGGTTCCACACAAAAGATGAAAATTTATAAGTCTTAGGATGTACACGCATACATACATTGTTATATATATAAGTTATATAATGTAGAGGAGGTATACTTGCAGTTCAACCAAGAATTCACACGATTACTCTAAGCATCAGAAAACACGATGATGATGACGACGATCATCATTATCATCCTCAGAATCATCATCATCTTTTTGCTTTTGATGAGGTCTGCCTCGTGCGTGCGTGCTTGGTTGATGCCTCCTCTTGCTTGCCGACATATTCTCTGAGGGTAAATGCATATACATACATATTATATATGGGAATGAGAGAGAGAGAGACTCAAAAACCGAAAGAGAAGAAGAGGCGACATGATCAGTTAAAATAAATGCTAAAGAATTTCCATGGCTCGTTGACGCTGCACAAATGGGCTTTGGATAACCATTAAGCCGAATTAGAGGAGTTAATAAAAGGGAACTACCACACGGTTCAATGAGAAAGAACAATTCATGAATTCACTTTACCCTCGACGGTCTCTGCTGTATGGAGAGATATAGGTACATATATCTTATCATCACATCATCGCTATATAATACACACCACCAGACCTAACCATACGCAGCTTAAAAACGTTTTTTACTGCTTTTCTTGTTACATTACAACACAAAAGTTAACCATGTGGACTTAAACTGGTGAGCAGACGTTATATAATTACAAACTGTGGCCAATATGAGTCCATATCCATTGAAGAAGAAGATACACATATATATGTTTTCATATTCAATTCAATGTATATTTGTACTCATTATCGTCAACCGTGTTACTATTACCCATATATACACATACCTTATTAAGGTAAGCTTTTCAGTGTAATTTCGCTACTAATATGAACCCACGACTAATTTGTTCTCTTTGATGGAAATCTCGCATTGTTGCCCAAGTACCCAGTTATAATATAACTGAGACTTTTACAATATTTTATAGTTACTACTAAAACTTCTGTAAATAAAATAGTCTAGATATGTAATAGGTATAAAATAGTCTGTCTTGTGTAAAATATATAGAAAATTTGTGGATAGGAAATAAGGGCACATTCATACGTTCGTATGGAAAAGTGCATCACGTATAGATTACTTCTGGGAGTGTAATATCATTATAATGTAAGTACCATGGTTTTTCCCTGTCACTCGGTGTGTAACAACTGTAACCATAAACGTTTCTAAAGTATTGCTTTCGCATAACTTGCTATTCCTCCCGTGAGTGTAGCTCATGGGATGTTTACTGGAAATCATGTCAATTTCTAGCTGGAAATAAGTCTCAAATTAAACCATAATCTTACTAAGCTATTAATACCTGCATAAAACTAATCCGTTTACGGGAAAATATGGTTGGAATAACACAAAAGGTCTACATTCGTCTATTTTGTATTGTTTCTATCGCAAATTAAATTATATTAAGTGCTGATAATTAAAGTGTGTTAAAGTATTAGTAGAAACGCACTGACAAACTAAATGCATAAGGGTGAAGTGAAACATTACGGAAAATATGCAAGTCTAGGGAATTTATGGGGTAATATGAAAGGCCGATTCATCCAATGCGATAAAGAATCATCCACACATACACATAATATCGTTTGTGTAAGTTGGGAGTAAATTTGCAGTTTATTAGGTACAACGTATGTACCTCATTTTCACACTGTCTATCTTGCGAATCCATTCGTTTAGCCAAGCTAAACTTTAAAATGTTCTAAGTAGAGTGATCCAAGAACTGATTTTTTCAGCGATCCTTTTGCGTGACTTGTCAATTACATCTTGTTGTAAATTATAAAACATCCTGGTTGACTTCACAGATCACGAGCATCACCTCATCAAACCAAAGATTGGTAGCCACAAAACACATACCGTGTTAAGTTAAGTAGACTCTCGGCATTTTGTTGCTTTCCGTACCATCCACAAAAATTTGTACCTGTATGCAAAAGGACTAATACGTGGTTGGTCATACACAGTCGGTATATCTAATACTTACATTTTCGCTATGAGTCACTCTTAAAAGTAATAACTGGTAAAGACTAAATGTTGCAATCTTCTATCTTGTAATCCCACATAGTTTGAGCAGAAAGGCATCTTAAAAGTAATTTTAACCGTTGATACACACAAGCAATGGGGGAATATTGAATATTAATTATAGTTACAATATAAGTAGACGCGTTCGATTAATATACTCATTTTTACTTGTAGTTTTAAATTATTTCATAAATTATTAACGTAAAAGATAAAAAGTCACAGCTAATTGCTGATTATCTTAACTAGAGCAAAATGCGGATGGAAAAGTTGTGAAGCCAAAAAACACTTTCCCTTTTCGAGAGTAGAAAATAAATTTGTAGGGAGAAGCACGGTTTCTCTAGTCAATGGCCTCTGAGTGCATACTAATTCATTGGTAGAAGTCAAATTTCTTTTCGATTCCAATTCCAGGACTCTTTACTACTTTTATTTAATGCATTTAACTTGTGTTCTTATGCAAATTTATATTTTATATACATGTGAAATTACAGGAACTACTGAACAAGATACAAAGTATAGTTTGGAGCACTCACATTGTATTTTCGTTCCTCGTATTTTAAAATCCTTATCTGGGT
>JAANSM010004487.1:0-11277 GCA_036850725.1 Orchesella villosa
TTACTTTATCCTGTTAAAGCTTACACTCTTTAATCTACCATTAATGACTTTACTTCAGAAAATATGTATCCTATCGCCTTTACGTATACTAATGCACAATTTTACCTTCAAAATTGAGTGCCTTTTTAAGAACGTAAACTTTTAACAAAAAGGTCTCAGGCACGAGCTACAGCTCAACCAATGGTCGAAAAAATTTGGTAGTTATCAATATCAATATGCGAACGAGACTTAGCAGGGGAGACTCAGCTAGTTTTCTTCAAGTACAAAGTAGAAGAATGCATTCCCAAACGCTGTGCACGGCAATCGGTGATGATAATGGTGATCAATTGAAAACAAGTCTCCACTTTTTGTTCTCATCCTTCCATTCTTTACATCCTTGGATAGAGAAGGATGATCCCAACTAATTAACGAAAGAAATTAGTTATTGCTTAGCTTACAAGTTCAGACACTTTCATGCTTGCTCCATTTCACTGACAGGATGCCTACTACATATAGATATTACGTGAGGACGAATAGGTATAGTTTAAGGAAGTTCGACAGTGTATATATGCATTGCCTGATGATGAGCTACATCACAGTGTTTTTTACACTCGTCATGTAACCCAAGAGTGAAACAAACAGCTTATAATACGAGAAGCCCCACTGGGTTTGATTCTTCTTTTTCAACACTGATTGACTTTTTAATAGTTACAAATCCCTTTCTCTCTTCGTTTACTATTACGACTTACGAAGGTAATTCCTTTTTTGCCAAAAATGCTTTGAAACAATAAGCACGAGCTATGACTTTGGAAATAATAGGGGCATGCTGAGAGTATGCAGCTCAAGCTCAGCATTATATGGAAAGTAAGTAGAAGAGCAATATATTCAATGTTGGGAGAGAGAAAAGTAATTTCCAAAGATGAGCTTCGCTTATGCTCAAATCATCATCTGCAGTCTGCAGTATATTTTGCCCACTTTCATATCATCATAAAGAACATGCTTTGCCATCGTTTTAATCCCATTTATCAATCTTGTAAAAAAGGAGTGTGAAGAAGGGAGCAATCGGTGTGATAAGGATGGAACAAACACCTTGGTCAAAAATACATTTATGTATATATATATATATATATATACAAATGAGGTACGTTTACGTTCGATATATACTTAAAATGGGATGGGATGGTGAGATAAGATTATATTAGCTGATCCAATATTTTGGTGATGAGGAGGATGATGATTATGTAATGATGAGCACACAAAAACAAAAAGGAAACGAACGCATCAATAAATAGACAGCTGATAAAACACCACCGACAGCAAAACAAAAAATGTTTTATGCAAGCAAAAATCTCCCCTTTATGATTTGTTCTCTATTCTTAGCTATTAGCTATATTTTTCGAGATGCTGATCAGTGATCACAGTCCGTCAAACAAAGTCAAATTGAGTACATAACAAAAAACGCCTTGAAGCCTTTTCTACCTTGTCTCATGGTAAAATATTGACGAAAAATTGAAGTGTTATCAGCTTTCGTTTCATGTGCAATACATTATGATTACGCGCTTCGAATGTTATCTATTTGAATATTCACAATATCTTATAAAGTGAGAGGTTTGCTAACAATAAAAAAATACCACAACCATTTTGCCAGAAAGTTACATCAAGACACTTCGCCATCAATAAGGCAATCACTACTAATCATATCAGAATATTATTAGTACATGTAAAGAAAAATGAATTGAAAATGAGGCGTGAATCTGTAAACAAAGGAAATAGCTGAGTTTGCTAGTTTAACAGAGCACATTGTGTACACCTCATCTTCTTCCTTGTCTAAATGAATAGCAGCAGCGGATTTTCCTTGAGGCTTGGCACGCGCTTGGTTCCCTCATCTCTGAAGAGATAATGTGCTCTCGCTCTTCCGTTTTCAAATGAGAAACCACAACAAGAAAAGTTTGGTGGTGGCTTCTACTGATAAAAATGCCGTTGTTCTTGCTGTAGCTGTTCTTCTAAAGAAATTGTGTTTTACTTATGTATTTTTTAACTATATGTAAACGTCTCATGGAATAGTTCGCCTTCATAGTCGACAGGCAAGACTCAAGGGAAAAATATAGTCTGTCCATTTTCCTCTATTCTTCTCAGGAGCTGGGAGAGAGCGTCGGAAAAAACACGTAATCTCATCTCATCAGGAAACATTTTCTCTAGCCAAAACTTCAGAAGGACTTTGTTAGTAAAATGCTTGACTTTTGACTTTTCTCGTGAAATCTCAAAGCACCCCAAATACATTTCAAGCATTCTCCGTAAAGGCTACTTGCTCCAACTTGTATACATTTATGTGCGTTCATGCATTTGGGCAAAAAAATTTGCGGACATACGTAATTCCACTTCAAACCGATTCATCTCGATTAACTTTTTTTTGGTTTTTACCCTTAAGGATCGAAATGTAGTTTTATAAACAAAAGAGTAGCCGTGTAGTTTCACTGCTCCGATTTTTTATAAATTTTATCACAAGAGGAGGATGAGGAAAAAATTGGGACAGCGGAAGTGAGTTGGTTGTAATAAAGCTGACTGAGCCATTTGAAAAGTCCCAACGATTCTCTACTGTGCCCAAACTCCATTTATGTCGAGCTCTTATACTTTTCTCTAACTATTATTATTACCTAAGTTTTTTTTATTATAAACAATTTTTCCTTTCTGAAAATGTCTCACGAAAAATGAGCGAATGTGAATTGGATCTCCCAAGGGAAAGTAATGAAAGAGGAGGACGAGAAGAGTTTTGCTGTTTTCACCATTACTTTTTCTGACGTTGTCGTTGTTGTTGTGGAATATTTTTCGAATTAGTCCTCCTTCCTTTTCCTATTGAGTCTACGCTCCACCACATGAGATCCTTGAGTGTGTGCCCGTGCCAGCATTATATGCACCCACGTAAAAAATGCAATGCCGAACGTCCCCAAGAAGGAAATTCGGAAAAAAACTGACGTGATGAGAATGTTGCGTGCGTGACTATTGAAATTTGGACAAGACTGGAGAAAAAAGACATGGTCCAGAACTAGCAAGCAAGAGTTGTTACCGTCTGTCTCATACTCAGAAGAGTAATATATGAAGCACAAATTGTATTATTGTATATATATTATATGTGCAGCTCTCTACTCACTGCTTGTGCTGTGCCGCGAGTGTGTATCATATACACTACCACTTGTTCACACACTCTTTCTCTGGGTGGACAACCAAACGACAAAAGAATTTTCTCGGAAGGAAAGGGGGAAAAGGCTCAGTTTCGTTTAATTCACTTTTGAATTAAATGTATGCTGCAAGTGGCTAACTGACTTAGTCAAGCAAAGTCCAGTCAAACAATTCTCTCTTTTTTTAGACTTCTCCTTCTCTCATTCTTTTTTCTTAGCGCTCTCCCTCTCCTCTTTTCTGTTTAGTGCTCTAGAGCGTATAAAATGATGAAGAAGAGTCATAAATCAGTTTTCGACTTTCTCTTCACTTCCCATAATAAAACACGCAAAAAGGCCATTCCATTATTTCCAATGCTTTTTACTCTATACTCTCTATTTCAGTCACAGCAGAAAAAATAAGAAAAAACTATAATGTAACAACGAAAGCATTTAACTCCATATTTTTTTCCCTTTCCACTCGACGATATACTATAGAATACTGTACATGCATGTATGTGTGTGTACGGCTGAAGTAAACTGCCATTCCGATTTCATTTTTTTGATGATGGAATGGAGTTAGAGAAGGTGCGGGCGGGAGGGAATAGGGTGGAAGAAGCACAGGAAGATGAGGACCACAAACAAGAAAACTCACCCATGTCATGCATATTATATGTATGCTTTTTTATTCCTCTAAATTACTTTTGATATGCTTCGAAATTGGCATAGTTTGCTTATTCTGCGTCTTCTACTCCAATCCCATTTCAAATGAGAATATTCTTAACTGGCCATGTATATTTCACTCTGTCAACGCTTGCCCATTCTACTTGCTTCTATATAGTACATAATATCCAACGAAACCAATGAACCTTGGAAGTTGAAACTTGAAACAACGTTCAGTCTACCACCAATGAAAAGTAAAGAAGAGGAGAACAGCACGCCATGCAAATAAGTCGAATCTTTTATTTTTTCTTTGTTAAACAAAAGGCCATTAGCGTTACTTCTGTCGGGGGAAAATGGTTTCTTTTTATTTCGAGAGAAATGAGCAGGACGAAACGGGAAATACATTTATAATGGGTTTGCAAAGACTCAATATATTTTTAACAGTCACAAGTTTAGAGAATACATGCAAGAGTAACTCGAGGCCAAATCCAATTTCCATCATGGGAATAATATTATTATTATTATCATGACAATTACCAACAAATTATACGAATTTCCGCTTTTTCTATTCCACTCTTTAATCGTAAATGGTCCAAGAAACTGAACTGCAAAAAGAGTATGCCTACTATTCCATACAGTCCTCTCAACATCCTTGGCCTGCGAGAGGGAGCAATAAGGCGACGTACAGACCACCATGAAAGTGTTTCTCAGGGACTCTAGTCCCGGTTTCTATTCTCTTTTTATTTGCCTTGTGAATTTTTTAAAGGGCTCTCATCATTCGTATCATGCTGCTTTCTGCGAGACAGCGACAAAATCACGGAAAACGGGGAAAGCTGTTGCTCTGTGTGTGGTTCCTCATTGCGTACATATACTTCCACTTCAATGCGGCCTGTGGGACATGACAATTTCGCATATAAAGACAAGCACTTGCACGCTGTCGTCAATCTCAACACAACATTTGTCTGCACATTTAGCCTTCTTTTGTAAGAAATTTAAAGGATGAGATTGATAATGATTGCGATTCCAATATGATAATGTTATGATGTGGTCGAGGGAAAAGCAGTCGGGCGGGCGAGCAGTTATAGTAGGCAAGGCACTCATCAAATATTGATAAGAACTATAGCTTTCAGCATTACAAATTACGCCTAGTTATAAATACAGAATGAAGGACTCTTTCAATATTCGTCGTGGATGTGTTTTATATGAAATATTAAGTTATGTCCGTACATGCTGCATTGAAAAAAGCTCATGCTTATGATGATATGGTATTGCGAAAGAGATTATTATTGTTATTAAAGCTGTTTGCTTGCATATTATCGTAATTGTAATCGAATGTGTGTGTACACAACTCAAATTACACGTGAGTATTCCGATGCCCAAGCTCAAAACTGGCTTCGCTCTGCCCTTAAGATAGATAGTGCGCCTGTGTAGAATATATATGTACGTACGTAGTAGATCAAGAAAAGAAATAACGATGTGTACGGTTTTAGTGAATGAAAGAACAACTTTTGCTCTGCTCGTAATACGTTCTGCTTACAATCTGCTTATTAGCTTTTTAAAAGACGATTATACTATTTGCATTATTGCACATAATTACAATGGAGAAACAAAGAGGTTGGTTTCTGAATTGCTCTCTCCAAGAAGGCAGTAGAACTATAACCAAATATTAAACATTCTCTTATACAGTTTGACCAAAAATCCATGTTTCTCATGTTATATGCAGTATATATAAGCGTAAGGTAAGCGAAACATTTATTGCATTTTGCTTACGGCTTCTCAATGTTTAATACTCACAATATTATACATTTGAATAAATATGTGGTTGTTGGACTAATGCTTCAAGCAAACTGGTCAATGAAGACGAGAAACTGAGTAAAAGCATATTTGAAGGACTTGCACGAGAAACTGACCGTCGTGAAGTTTTGCAGTAGTCCAAATTCTTGATAAAATAAATAATAAAACAATGATGTAATGATGTAAATGGTCTATGAATGAGGAGTAAATATTTGTTGCTCCACTCAGCTTGAAACACAAGTTTAGCTAACACCAACTCTTGAGCTTGGCTAACTCTAACTGGGAACAAAATAAATAATAATACAATGATGTAATGATGTAAATGGTCTATGAATGAGGAGTAAATATTTGTTGCTCCACTCAGCTTGAAACACAAGTTTAGCTAACACCAACTCTTGAGCTTGGCTTACTCTAACTGGGAACGGGAGCAGTTTTAAGCAGGCTGCATGTACCATCAATAGGGAGATTGCATTCATGTATGGATGTCTGTTTTCTAAGGCATCCGTGTCCAAATCCATCAAGATGTATGTATAAAAGCATCATATCGTCATCAACCCATCACCATGCACCATCATATCATCAATATTATCATCAATGAAACGATCAGCAAGTTTGTAGCCCTCCCTTTCTGTTGCATTCTCTCACTTGTAATGGTACACTATAAATGTTTTTTGGGCTTGGTAATGCTTTATTTTCAACTTATACTCTTTGTTATTTTGCCCATCTTCGCGTAGCTCTAGTTTAACATTCGATTCTGCGTGAACCAACACATTCTTTACTTCCATTTCAAGTNTCAACTTATACTCTTTGTTATTTTGCCCATCTTCGCGTAGCTCTAGTTTAACATTCGATTCTGCGTGAACCAACACATTCTTTACTTCCATTTCAAGTGATCAACAGAAAACCGCAAAAAGATAAAATATAATGTTTTATAAGTTAAGCGACAAACCCACGAAACAATACAGTTGACATGCTCAATGGTAAGGATTACATGTTGAATACATTCGTGCTGAAATATACTGCCAACTGCTGCAGCCAAAGCATCATGCATATATACCTATATGTACATTTCGTGAAGTTCATGAATAATAAGTAATACCTGTTTCCCTCAAAAGAAAAATCACATCACGACCAACTACAGCACAACACCTCCAGTTCATCCTCCCAATTTAAACAAAAAAAAACTGGTACAGAAAAAATGGAAGAGTGAGTCTTTTTACGCATAAAATAGCGATAAAATAAAAGATGGACTAGTTATTGGGAAAAAACAAGTGAATGAAAAAGCAAAAAGTTCATCTTGTTCAGTGTATTAGAATATTATATTACTTGCCGAATACAAGGCATTACGTACAAGATTATTGGATATTGCGTTACAAAATATAATATCGAATGTTTATGATGAGGTTGTTGGTGCTCAGCTGTGTAATCAATACAAAATGATTAGTTATTATGTACTTGAGCAATATGATGATGATGGTGATCAGTCTGGATCAAGTCAAAATATTTTTGTTTGCCATGATTTTGTTCGTTACTGAGTCTTAAATCAGGCAGGCGGATCTCCATAAGTTGGTTTTATATATGGCACTCTCTCCTAGATTGGTTTATACTTGACCGGTCAAAGTCGGTATGCTTCTACCTTTAAAAAAGGTTCAAGGCAAATTGCATTTTAAAGTTGGGGAAGTTGTGGGGGAAGTCTCTTATTTCACAATCTTTTAGGGCTTACGCTTGAAGCAAACTTAATCCACGAAAAGAGAATGAACGCGAGTCTCATCGTCTCTGAATCATCTTCTCCCATTTGCACGATGATTATCATCATAATCTTCATGATTGAGAAGAAGGGAAGGAGAATCGTAGGAGATATATTATGTGATGGGCTTTTTATCTGCTAATTCAGTCTGCACGACTCCACAATTTCATCGCATTAACGAGTCTCTTGTTAGGTCGGTGGTGGTATTGAAGTGAAGGTGCTGCAATGAAATATGTTGCTTACGATAAAATTATGGATCTTGTATTGATACTCTTCTTCTGACACAGCATCTCAGCCGATAATCATACAATATACAATATCAGCCTTGTTTCCATCTTGATGAACAGTTACTTTCATATATGTACTTTCGTTGAAGAAATGTGCATACCTTGCCTTACAGCTAAGGAACACATTTCGATAAAAGTATACACTATTTTGATTTTTGATAATATACACAATTTCTCTTATCTTGTTATGCAATAACGTAGCCACACTTTCTTGCTGGTTTGCTGATCGAATCAACTACTCAAGTTAACATGTTTATGATGCTGTGATTTAACAAAAATGTTGTAAAAAGCTACATACTCTTTCTTGACATTGTTCATGGTAAATGTGTAAATAGTACGTAAAAGCATCCGCATACTCAGTATATGCATCTAAGAAGCTAATTTAACTCCTCAATCCTGCCAACTATTGTAAATTCACATTTTAAGAATTGCTTATTGATGAGTTTTACAGCGGCACTCAATTTACAACTCTTCTCGTCGCGAACGTATTACGCATTGTTTCTTCGCTTGTTTGTGTGTGGCAATTAAATTAAAGGGACGCAGATCTGTTATGTTTTCGACGTTGTAAAAATCATCAAGCCAGTAGAAGGGCAATCTAGGATGTATCATAAAAATTCCGGATCCATTCGACCCTAAAGAAACATTGTAGTGCTTTGAGAAAAATGGTCGTGTCGTGAGGTAAGGCATTTTGAGCAGTTAGATCTCGTCACATTTAGTAATGTACAAGCGCACAAAAAATAGTTTCAACTAGTTTTCAGAATACGTTGGTGGTTCAAGTGGATTATTGCTCCAATTTACCCATTTCATTAAGCACCGTCCGAAGTCTCTCTTTTTACCCTCATGAGTTCTCATCTTTTGCATACCCATAAAAATCCTCGTGGCTTGGTTCCCTCTGATTGTGAGCAGTTAAGTAAAGCGCAGAAAAAGGGATACACGTTTAAATAGGTACAGTGCGTTATTGTGAACGAGATTTGACGAGCGTAAGTGATTGAGGTAGAAAGAATTGGAGAGGACAAAGTAGTTGACTATGCTTTTATTGCTTATTTACCACAAAACCACGAACAAACTTATGAGATACTGTGTGCACTAGTAGATATCCCATTTGATTTTTTCCTCTCCATTTTATGGAGAAGAAAATCTTTGGTTCGTTGTAGGAATTTTTATTTGGGTAATATTGTAACGAAATAAAAAAGGAAGGATTGTAAGAAAGGTAAGTGAAGGTTATAATATATTTGATGTAACTCGTGTAACATGCGTCCGCCGTCTGTCCGATGATGGAGACTAGAGCAAGTCCTCGTTTGACTTTATGAGCATTCTTACCTTGTGCAATGGAGATGATGATACATAAAAAATGGACATGAGGACACACACAGCACATTAGAAAAACATTGTTTTATACGAGCAAGCTCACTCATTCCAAACTTCAGAAAAAGATAAATGTTGATCTGTAAAAAGTCATTGTATTTGTAATACATACATGCTAGTGCTCTGCTCACATTTTGTCCAACGCTCCTTTTGCCCCATGTCCTCAAGATTCATGAATACATACATTATATAAATCCTCACATTTCTTATCCTCCGTTCATTCGCTCAACTTCAACTCAACAAATCCTTTCTTTCCCAACACTACGAACAACGTAGACACAAAAGTAATTGTTGTATACGAATCAAGACGTGCGTCCTTTGTAAGACTTTATGAATCGAGCGACCACACAATATTATATTTTATTTTGGATAAATTTGAAAAAATCTATGGTGGAGAGTGACCATCGCACAACATTTAAAAAAAATATGTCTCGGTTCGAATATGTGAAATTCACTGATGTTGCATGTAAAAGCTTTGGGGACAATGGTAGAGTAAGAAAAATGAATTTCTACGTTAAAAATTTCACTCGCTTAGTTTCATGAAAACCCGACCGACATGTTTTTTCTTTAAAGCTCACCAATATTTTTTTTGTATTCGTAAAGACAAGTGGACTTGAGCTGGGACGGAGAAGAGCATAATGCAAATGAGCATTATGAACGGAGTTGTGAGTTAGCTGAACTTGAAAAAGTTGCATTTTGTTTGGTGGAGGTCTTCTCATCTCATGTTTGATATTAAAAACAAAATGCTCAATAATTATCAGAGATTTTGTGTCCTGTTCTGTCCTCAGGGGCTGTTTTAGAGACATTGTCACATTTATATTCTATCTTATTCCACTTCTATCCTCTTGCTTTATTCGTCGTCATAAAATGCGACGGTATAAAAACAATGAAAGCTCAGATTTATATTCACCTTACCTAGTCAAGTTATACTTAAGTCTAAGGTAGAATATATAAGTTATATAGGTTGTGTGTGTGAGCATCAAACGAGAAGAGCATACACTCTGCTCGTTCAGTCCAATAATACCATCATTATCCTAAACAAGTTCCAAAAAAGTTGTCTCCAGCTCTACACGATCTTGGGTTCCCTGATTTATTTATTTCCTCATCATCGAAGCATTCCTCTTGTCATGATACACCAACAATAATAATCGTACAACGGATTATTGGATGGATTTATGGCTAAAGAAAAATGCAATGGGCATACATGTGTACTTGCCTAATAATAATAGTCTCTTTCTTAACAGTTGTCAAAAAGTCTGTGATGCAATACTGCGCTTATGATGTCCTGTGAATATAAAATCCTTCCCATACGAAAAAAACCAATCACTCCTGTCTTATCGTAGGAAAATTAATAATGTTAGCTTGTTTCACAGTTCACTGATAATGAGCTTCAATAATATAGCTCTGAAAAAAAAACCATACATATATTTTATGCTTACCTTCTCAACTGTGATCATGGCGTAACACTTGAAGAAAAGTTGTCTCTTCGGATTATTCCTATACTTCCTTCTTCTCATTATTAACTCATCCATCCTATGTGCATGTTGTGAGTCTACCGTAGCTCAGAGAAGAAATAATAATGATTTAGTTTGGTCCCTTTTTTCAAAGGACTCCTCTGACTCCGGAGACAATGTGCAGTAAAAATGGAAAAGGCACAGTCTAACTAGGGAGTCGCCTTAATCAATCACCAACGATGCGTTGCTGAGGAGCAACTCTTTTACTCTACGATCATAATCATCATCATCATCAGCAACAGCGGGACAGGGACACTATATACTTACGTAGAAGTAAGCTACTACTCCGTATCATTAGGCAATTCTTTATGGACCTTTTTCAGTGAAACAAGGAGACACGAGGAACCGTTCATCTGGAAAATATGTCCAATAAATTTGTTGGTCAACCTTCATTCTGAGAAAATAGGAAGGTATATAATAGGATGAATGAAAGGTACATGTGACACAAAACTTGATGTTATGCAATGATCTCTCTACTATATTATCGTGCTTCTCACGAAAACCAAAGTTCTAAATCAGATACAAAATTATTTTTAACAGTTTTCATAGTTTAAACTAGCAGTGTTTCTACCCTAATTTGGAAAAACCATTCCTCTAGTATAGACTTAAAAGTAGCAAAAAAATATAACAGTTTATATTTGGCAAGCTATTATGTTTTTGAGTAATTACCTTAATTTGCAACACAAAATGAATTTAGAGAATGTTGAAAACTTGGTATGAGAATGGCGTAAATTTAATCCAACCCGCAAATGAAGTATGAGAAATTAAGAGACAGA
>JAANSM010004488.1:0-11277 GCA_036850725.1 Orchesella villosa
TTTCTCTTAACCGAAATCGGTTGGTGGACCGCCTTAATAAAAACTCGAGCGTTGATAAGAATTCTGTTATCTTCCTCCAAGGAGGAAATGAAGAGACACGCTATTGTTCTGACGTAGGACCAGTGTTCCGACAGGTTAAAGCTAAAACATTAATCTTAAATTGCTGCTGTGATAAACGATCGTAGATCGTATTTTAAAGTCAATTCTAATCTTGCCATTGTCCTAAACAGGAATCCTACTTCCATTGGACATTTGGTGTAACAGAACCTGACTGCTATGGTGCCATTCGAGTAAGTGACGGAGCTTCTGTCCTTTTTGTTCCACGTCTTCCTGACGAGTATGCTGTATGGATGGGAAGAATTGCTCCGTTGGAAAGTTATCGAGTGAGATACGAAGTGGATGAAGTGTACTACGTAGATGAGGTATTTCTTTAGACCTTTTGAATGATACTCGCTCAAAACGTTTTATGTGCTGCTTTTAGGGTTAAAAAGTTATAACTTTCTTTTTCTTGTAGATTGTTGATAGGCTAAAGGAGATGAAACCTTCAAACCTGCTTACACTGGTGAGTTATAGTCAACCAACACGTTGTCAGAAACCATGATACCTCAAATTAAAGTTTACTAACTGATAGGTATTCATTTTCATTTTTAGAATGGCGTTAATTCTGACAGTGGGAAAAACTGTCGTGAAGCTACATTTGAAGGGATTAGCCAGTAAGTTTTACCTGCTCAATCATGCTTAAGTATCTATATGGGAAGTTCTGTATGTTCTTTTGTATTAATTTACTAAAATTTCCTTTATTTTCAGGTTCAAAGTAGATAACACATTGCTCCACCCAGAAATTGCTGAGTGGTATGTTCCTTTTTAGTATTCGTTATTCACAACTATGTATATAATGTCGTGGTCGTGATCCACAGGACAGAAAAGTAACCAAAATATGATTATGATATGATATAAATTCTAGTCGTGTTATCAAAACCGAACTTGAGTTGCAAGTCCTCCGCTATGTTTGTGATGTCTCATCCCGTGCGCACATCGAAGTGATGAAAAGAGTTCGTTCAGGAATGAAAGAGTATCAATGCGAAGCGATTTTCCAACAGTATTGTTACTATCACGGAGGTTGTCGACACTGTTCTTACACCTGCATTTGTGGATCAGGAACAAATGGATCAGTTTTGCATTATGGTGAGATTTTTTGTAAATATCGAAGTACACAAAGCAAAAAACTTGCAAACATGTATACAAACACAAACTATTGTTTCATGAATTCATGTTTCATGAATTCTGCATTTTTTATCCGTAGGACATGCTGGTGCTCCCAATGATAAGACAATTGCTGATGGAGATATCTGGTAAACTAAATTCACTTTTAATTGATCCCATTTTGCGTGTGAAAGGATGATCATAATCGAGTATGTAACGTAACGTTTTCTAATTCTTCTTTCATAGTTTGTTTGATATGGGCGGTGAGTACTACTGCTATACATCGGACATCACTTGCAGTTACCCATCGAATGGAAAGTTTACTGATGATCAAAAGCTTGTCTACAATGCAGTATTGGCAGCAAACAGGGCCGTTCTCAACGCCGCAAAGCCAGGTATTCTACACTTTGAATATTCAGCGATAGAGATGATTTTGATAATGAAAATAAATGAACTTCTTTGCATTTTCTTAAGGTGTGAGTTGGGTTGATATGCATGTTCTTGCTAATCGCACGATGCTATCAACCTTGAAGGATGGGGGATTGCTACAAGGTGATGTAGAAGAAATGATGAAGGTAAAAGAATTTCATACGTACAGTACATTGCTTTCATTTCACCGTACTGGTTTATGCATCCCATTACCATATATATCCTTTTCACCAACGTGTTATAAATTCAAACAGGCCAATTTGGGAGCTACGTTTCAACCACATGGTCTGGGTCATTTTATGGGGTGTGATGTTCATGATGTCGGAGGTTATTTGAGCGGACATCCCGAAAGACCAGCAGTTCCTGGTCTCAAATCGCTTCGTACGGCGAGAGCTCTGAAAGCCGGAATGGTTTTGACTATTGAGCCAGGCTGTTACTTCATTGATCATGTAAGTCGTGTCGCGTGCAAAGTCAAGCGGTCAAGAACGCTAAAGAAATGGATGTGAAATGCTCTCATTTTTCATTACAGCTTTTGGATAAAGCTCTCGCAGATAGTAAGCTATCTAAATTCCTTGTGCCTGAGAAAATCCAACAATTCCGTGGTTTCGGAGGAGTGAGAATTGAAGATGATGTTCTTATCACGGAGACAGGAACGGAGTTGCTCAATACTGTTCCCAGAACGTAAGCTATTCTTACTGTTTCACACATGTTGAAATATCTATCTGTGTTATTCATTAGCATATGTATTAACATATCTGTACTAATAATGCATTTCATGTGCAGTGTTGAAGAAATCGAGGCGGTGATGGCAGAAGGGAAAAACTTGAAAATTGTTGTTCCTCAACCTTTGGATAAGCAATTCAAATGAGAATCGTATGTTGTAATAAACGGCTCGAACCATCCATACCATTCAAATATTTACACCTAACATGACTTTCAAGAAAACACAAAAATATTTCCTTTAGTCAGTTATAATTTGATAATCGTTTATTATATTCTACTAGTTTTTGTGTGTTGGTCTAATCCGAATAAAACTTGAAAGAATTATCATCAATATTCAATTAATTACATATGCTTACTCATTATTCACTTTTTCCAGCTGTGAATTACTGCTGTAATTTGTGCTTTGAATTACTTTTTACTTTCATAACACCAGCTTCGGGTATGATTACATAACTGCCGAACCCAATCATATTTTAAAAGTATTGCTTTTAATTGACACTCATGGGCTCAGTAAATAAATACTAGTTACATCATTGCATATAAGCACACATCAGTTGCTAAAGTAAGACTTGAAAGATTTTGCAAAGGATATCAAGGCCATATGGATATGTTTGCCTGTTAGTTCGCATGAAAGTATCCACACCGTTCGAGATTTTCAAAATCGGTATTCAGCTTAATTAAATTACTTGTACGAAACGAGCTTCCTTAATCGAAATGGTTTTGCGTCCCCGTTCATATAGGTCAAGGTCAACATTTTTAACATTGTTAAGATAAAACCCACAAATCTTATTCGCAAGTACCTAATTTTGACTGGACAATTAGTTTGACAAGGTCATGAACCCAATAATAAAATTAAAAGTGTATATGTATTGTACATAGCATGTAACATGAAATTCATATAAATGACAAGTGACGCTGCATTTTTTTATCTAACTTTATAACAATAAATCAAAACCACACCATATATCACAAGTTGTTACATTTTTCTTGTTAGCTACGAGGCAGGAGGTTGATTACTGAGTGCGTAGCTGACGGCTTTGAAGTGCATAAGACAAGAATTGTTAGCATGGCATATCTTAACCTGCCTCTGAGCTTCAATCTGTTAGCTTGATTTGAGTGACATCGCTTAAGATTTGTAACAATCAAAATAAAGGACGTTAGAAACCACCAGCAGTTAACTGTAACCTGCTGTTCAGGTTTATTTAAGCTCGTAAGTTTAGTTTACATGTCACCACCTGAACTTAATCAATATGAAGAAACGTATATTGACTTTCCCGGGGATCCACATACATATCCGATGTTAGTTTGCACTGGAGGAATTACTCATTTTACAGCATCATCATCTTACTCGACTGTTTAAATGAATTCCCTTCCATATTTCTTCAATTCGTATCTTTAAATTGCTGAGATGTTAGCTACAAAGTTTTTTTATACCAAAGAACTAACGTAAACTTTTACTGAAGAAACTTGTGTTTACCCTCACTTGCAGACACGAATACGAGTTGAAAATACAAAAACAGTATGCATGACCCCCCAGGAAGGAAGGAAATTGCCCGCAACCAGTATGCAATCGGGAGAAATCGATTGGTAGAAAATGTACCAAATGATGAGTCATTAAACATAAACATGCCAATCTGTGAGAAAGCTTTGATAAGCAATTCAAATATAACATGAGTGGCTTGATTGTGCGTGGGCCAATAACTACGCAGTGCATAAAAATTAAGAGCAAGAGATTTAGGGCACTGCATTTATTTTTACTTCGTTAATAAAGAGTAGTGGGTTAACTGAGCTCACAATAGGATATCTGTATATATATGTATGCAAAAAATTAGCCTTATTCATGAGCACCTTCAATAGTGAAATAAATAATGAACAACAGCGGCCGACGCAAGTCAACAGTTTGATAATTCTATACTAAAATAAAATATTGACATTTATTAAATACTATAATAGTCACTAGTGTGCATAAAAATGATCCACAATTCTAACTAGTTATAATCCCGATTCACCGAACAGATGTACAAACTGTTTAGCATAACATTATGTACGTATTTAACTTGAGATTTAGCATATGGCAGCGGAAGTACATTCATCTGCGTTGCATACATGTAACCAGTGAGTAATGTGAGCATTGATGCTATTTAGCAAAACAAAGTAGACAGCATATCACACCAACTACCAAGTTCTCATACATTTAGCAGTTAGCAGTCACACTTACAACTCACAACTATCTAGAAGATCTATCTACGAGAGCAGTCTATATACACATGCACACACGGGCATGTTTGAAGACCATGCAGAATAGCTTCAACTCAACTCACTCACTCAAGCTCGACTGAGGCAGGTTAAGCAGTGTGCAAACAAGCCAAATTGCCTTCCACTTTTTTCGCCTACTTTTCAATGCAAAGCTTCAACTTGCCCAACGTAACTTTTTCCATTCCATGAGTTCTTCCTGTTATAATAGTAGAGGATGGTAAGCAAGATTTCTCAGTTGCACATTGCCTTTCTTGCGTTCAACAAGAGAGCTGCCTGGAGGGCTTTCATCTGCTACTACCGATTGTATACCTTCTATATCTGCTACCAATTGTCAAAATCTTGAGCCAACTTTCACCATCCTTCTAACTGAAAGGTTGTAGAGGAACGGTTGGAATACAGACAGTGTTATTATCGCCACTGTCATCATTTCATTTCAAGGCAAATCTCACAAAAAAACCTTTCCAAAATTTGAGAGAATCTCCCTGGTGTGATCTGACTTATTCCTCTCTCTCTCTCTCCATCCACACAAAGAACTCTGTTCATTCTCCCTTACAAAGTTCTCGTTAAAGATATTCCGTCGTAAGATATGCATATTGCATATAAACATTTACTAACGTCATTCAAAATCTATGGTCAGTATCATCACTGACGTTTCCCCCTCCATTGAAAGGGATATTGTTTGTGTTTGAAGTAAGGGGAGAAAAAATCTTGTGGAAAAGTGAAAAAAAGTTGATGTGAAAAGTTTTGTTGGATTGCAGAATCGAGCCTTTTAAATGATTCCATCTCTCCTCTCTTGTGCTCTTTGCTGATTTATGGCTTCACACATATGTGACTGTAGGTGACCCGTTACACATTGGTCGACAGAAGTGAGATGAGATATAAGACATATATGCATTTTATGGCTTTAAACGAAGAACTGCTGGCTCATACATAACAATATGTCAAGCAGCTATTTCAATCATAATATATAATCAGATCAACACGGCGTGCCTACATACACACAGCATAATAATATATGTATATTACTAGTGTGGTTAAAAAGATTGAAGATGCATGTTAATAATGCTTGTCAGCAGCAGCATGCCTTAACTGGGGAAAACTGAAAAGACCCCTGACACCCAAAAAAGTTTCAATTGACAGCTTTGAATACATATCAGGAGTGTATCAAAAAAAATTCACCACACACAGTGCATAGTGTGCAGCCCATCATATAACCATAAGTAGGAGACCACGAAACCAGCTATAATATGCTTTCGTACTCGCCAGATTGAGGAAACTAAGCGGATTGACGTAAATGGCTTATCATCATATTTGTCACGATGATAATTTGGATGGCTTGATTGCAAGGCTACAAAGAGTTGTTTAAGCTGTTACTCCTGCTCCACTCGCTCCATGTTACTCCTCTCTGTTGTTCAATGCGAAAGCGTATTCCGCCCAGAATGTGTCGACTACAGACATACATTATGGCACAATGACTAAAAATCTTGCTACGTATCTCGTCTCACTTGCGAGTCTTGCGACCAAATCCGTTAGTCACTAGAGTGGAGAGGAATATATTAGAATATTCAAATCCATTCAAATGCTTTTGTGTGATATTTCTCATAAAATCATAAAATCTGTCACAAAGACGAGCTGATATTGGTTTTTGAAAGAGGAAGGTTTAGCGCAGCTCCTCAATTAGCTTCCAAAGATCTAACCGACTAATCAATCACTGTGATGTGAGCTTCCGACGCACAATCTCAAGATTGACGTTGCATTAGCTGAATACTCCAGTTCCAGCAGAGTTGATTCGTTACACAAGATTTTCAAACTTGTAACAATAATCATCCCTGACGAAACTATTATCCCTGAAAGTTAATTGTGAGATTTTTTTACGATACTTATAAAAACTAAAGTGGAGTGCCACAAGGTTAGGCGAAAATGGAAGATAGGCGATAATATATGTTCTATTACATTCAACATTGCATTCTTTACATCGTGCACGCAGGGAGCCAGTCAAAATGACTATGGTTGTAACGTGCTAGAAATTCATGTGTTTATGTAGGTGTATTGTGTGTGTGGATGAACTTCTTGTTCTCAAGGTTCAATACAAAATAACAAGACAGTGGCACAAAAAAATGCCCATTGTTATCAATCACATTCGCATAGGCGCTTTATGTGTTTCATTATAAAAAAAACTCCAACGCTGGATTACTAACGTCATCTGTTCTGCATACGTCTTCAGTCACATCGGCATTGTCAAGTCTTTATGAAATAAAAAAAGGAGTAAAAACTAAGTAAGGAGTAAATATGAAATGCAACCAAACATTTTTAAGCACTGGAAGCTATAAATATGGAAGCTTATAAATAGCATGAAGAACTTGTCTAACCTGTATGCTAAAAACAAGTGAATCACTCCGTTTTAAAATTGTTTTAGACGCTAATTTCAAGTTGCAGTACAGCTAGATATGATGTGACGTGATGTGATATGATGATGGACGCAGTGTTGTTTGATACACACACATGGCACAATATCTTCTTCGTGAGTTTGGATCTGTATTTGTGTAATGGAAGAAGTGGCAGCCGTTGCACTACCTTAAGTACAACGAATCTGATAGTGATTGCAGTAGCAGAACCAAAATATGGAAAGAGGATGCACACGTGCACGAATGAAACAGAATGTGCATAAAAGTCTATTTTAGCTTGCTACCCACAAGTCAGGATACCATTAGATTTCTTTGCGGAGGAAACTTTGTCAAAACTTGAAGAGCAAAATCATGAATTTTAAAGCGAGTGAGCGTCATCGCCGTTATTGATATCCTTGGTTCAAATTACACGAGATATATTATTCACTATATACACTCTCGTCCAACTCACAAAAATAGTTTTTTGGTGCCATATAAACTTACAGACAAATACTTCAAAATAGTCAGGAGCGGAACTAAAGTAGTGGACTATGCTATAAACACGCAAAAAATTCACTTCAGCTTCACTTTGTTTAAAGATTAATTTCGTTTGTTGGTTTTATGACAGCTGGAAATGCAATAATAATTAGTTTCACGCAGAGTATGCATTCAATAATAAATATTTGAAACGTGAACCAGGCGTATATAGAGTAAACTTGCATATTTTTCTCCAACCAGCAAGCAACAAAACCAACCCATTCATGCCTTGGTATATTTCCATAACTCAATTAGTCATATCTCTGTACAAAGGACAAAGGCGATAAGTAAATTTGCCCACAAAAGTAATATTTACTGTAATCAAAAGCAAAACCAATGTTAGTAAAATTACGTTGGATAATAATTATTGTGTGTTGCTGAAGTCATAAAAGAGGAGAAGAAAACGAGCTTGAAAATGCTCATTAAATAAGCAGTATTGTGAAATCCAATTATAAACGTATTATTGGTCTGTCGATCAGTGAAGCAAATTTAGTTTTTGTGCTTCCGTCAAGAAGAGTGAATCTGCAGCTCTACCAAAACCTTTAGTACGAATTCAAAAGGGAAGGTGAGCTTGGGCAGATCACGTTGCACACCTGAGCGTCTTCTACTGAGGGAGAATGGGGCAACCTGAAGAAGAGCTGACTCAAAGTCCAGGAAAAACCTGTGTAAGTAAAAGCACTACAGATAGAGAATCATCGTCATCAGCCAAAACTTGTGGTGAAAACCGTGATGCACAAGCCAGCAGCTCAAACTGTTGTACTATCGCTAGTGGTAGTAGTTTTAGTAGTAGCACGAGAAATTCGAATGATTACACTAGTGCAAGAGTTGGTAAGCTGACATCTCAGGGAAATGATGAAGGAGATGAAGACAAATCCGGAAATGAATTAAAGGAAAAGGAAGAGAGCCATGGAAGTAGTGAGTCTCATCCTCGCCCACGCCTCAGTTCAGAGAGTCAAGACAATGTGAGGAATAATAGTCAAGAATCTGGACTGAGCAGTGGGGATGTGTCATCAAGCTTGAGCCCGTCAGAATCGTTTTCTGGGAGTGAAGATATTTCACCAAAGTCTTCAAGACGAGAACCGCTGACAACTAAAATATCGTCATCTGTTTTGTTAGCAGCAGGCGACTGCCAGCAGAGGATTGATGTGAGTGAGTCAAAGAAGCTGGACAGAAAGCACAAGGATTATGAACTTGTTCTTAGAGACGAGCATGATGATGATGATGATGATGATCAGCATGTTCATGATAATAAAGCAAGAAGACGTAACAGCACCAGTGCAATTGAACTTGTAGGGATTGGTACAAGTATAGATTGTGTAAGAAATAGTGAAAGTAGTTCTACTCTCAGAAATTCCAAGATGATGAAAATCCTGTTGGGAAATGGGGAAGAGGCAGTAGTGTTCGGGGAAGGAAGGCCAGAAGGAACAAGCTGTTATGAGAACTCGTCCTCAAATCCTGCTACCATTACAGATGATAAGAAAGGAAATCAGAATGAAAATATCTGGATGTCTCCATCCCTTGAGCTGTCATCATCTGAAGGATATGACACAGAAAAACAGCAGAATCAACAATATCGGGATCGCTCTTCTCGAGAAAAGAAACGAATTTTTGGACTTTCCGGATTTGGATGTAAATTCAACTTAAACAAAATATTTTCTTCGTCCTCCCGTGCTACCCATACCCATTCGACAGAGAGACTAAACAATCAGCTAAGCACCCACAGTCAAGGATCCACATCTTTGGCTATCAGCCCAACCACTTTACTGTCAAACGTGAGTAAATCTAGCTCAGAGTCAAATATCTTGATGTGCCATAACTCCTTAGACAATTTGACGGATGACTTGCCCTCGTCACGTTCGACGGATTCGAGCTGTCTCTTGCCTACTGCTACTGACGATCAAGTTTTCTATGGTCATCATCATCATCAACCGGATGATGATGTACTCGACTCCTGCTGCTGTTGTTGCTGTTGCTGCTGCAGAAGCAACGGCACTTGTGACCATCACCATCTTCATCACCATCGACAAAAGAGAAAATGTGAGTGCTTACATAACTCGAGTAACAGTGCTAGCAGCAGCCCAGCCTCACTCGAAAGACAGCGGATGTCAGGAAATGTGGATTCCAGAGAAGAAGAAAATTGTTCAGTGGAGGAAACCAACAATAATAACCACCAAGTGGAGGAGTTGGACTGCGAACAAAGTCGGAGTACTCATTTTGTAAGCGGAAATAATAGCAATTTAGTGGAAAGAGGCAGTAGTCCAAGTAATGTTCCAAGTTCATCATCATCGACAGGAGACACGGTGATGATGAGAGTGGAAAATGGTGGGGAAACGGGAGAAGAGGTGGAAGAAGAGGCTGCCGCCTGTGGTTCATCCACCAGTCATCCTAATACAAATCAAAATCGTGGTGATGCTCATGTTGCCAGTGCTAGCAGTCGTTGTAATAGTAGATGTGGTGGTGATGGTAGTAGTAACTCCAGCAGTGCGAAAGCTAGTGGTCCACCTAACCATAGCGGAAATGGGATGGTGCTAGACCCGTCTTGTGTGAATGGTTACCAGCCAAGCCTTCCAAGTTGTTCATCATCCTCATCGTCTACATCTTCCGCATCAGCAACTTGTTCTACAGGCAATAGTGAAAGTAGCAGCAGCGGTAGTGGCTGCTCCACGTCCTCCTCGTTTCCTAACTCATCACACGGTCAAAAGTTTAAACTCCTCAGCGATGGTGATGTACAAGTGTGTCGAGTGAAGCATGGGAAAAATCTTGTAGACAAGGTTATCGGTTCCAAACTTTTAAGGAGATGGGAAACTCATCATCTGTATCTCAATGATGCGTGCATTTCTTCAAAGACGGTAAGCTTATGTACATGTTATGTTATTACATTCCCTCATCTTTTTTTCTCTCTCTTCCCCATCTAAACTTTCTTTCCGAAATGGTTAATGGTATGGTATGCTATACTAGTTTATAGTTAGAGCCGCGTGAACACGAGGAGAACAGCTAGTTCTCGAACACTAAGCCATCTTCGATTATTTCGACAACTGAAATAGAAAACTGGAATTTTCAGATGATGCCTTTCCTACAGAGAAATTTACTTTTTGCATTGAAAATGAAAGCTCCACGCTTTAACTTCTTAAATTAATATTTTTCTAAACTTTTCCTTTCTATTATCATTCATTTTTCATACAAGATATTGCATTACTACTACTTTCTATATATTCTCATATCTCGTTTGACAAGGGCAGATGTAGATTTGAATGTAAGATTTCTTTTGTTCATATTATATTTCAGACCCAAACCCAAACTTTTTAGTGACATTTTTTCCATCGGAATCAAATATTCATTACTGAAATATGTACTTTGGAAATCAGACTATGAATAAGGAAAAATTCTTCCCACGCAGCTTTTAGCGTCAGCAGAGATTCCCAGATTCCTACTTCAGTTCTTTATAACCATGTTTTTTCCGGAGTACCAAATTCAATCGACGATCTCTTTTCCCTTTTATTCCGCCGCTGCGCGTTGTGGTAGAGTGATTGTAGACGCCACATATTTACAAGCACATAAAATTACTTACGAATGGATGTATAATTGCGTTGTCATCATATTATGGTTTTATAGCCATTTGGAAACGTTCATGAAATTGCACTATAAAAATAATATCTAAACACACTTACCAGAAAAGTAATAATATTGTTTGCTAAGCCCATATGCAGTATTTACTTGTACATTTTATACACTAAAATATAATGGT
>JAANSM010004489.1:0-11277 GCA_036850725.1 Orchesella villosa
AAAAAAGAAATAGTTTTGGCTCATGGAATATTGAAACATATCTATTTCTCATTTCCCTAAGTTTTCGTTTACTTTTTACGCCATCATCCATCCCTCCTCTTTCCCTACGAGTCACTGGAGGTATAAAACTTTATCAATAAAAGTACGTGTCTTTAGGCGACTTCAAAAGGATGGAGGAAGGTAAAAAAAGGATCTCAAATGTTGAATGTGTGTCTCTCTCTCTCTTTCTCTATAACCTAAAGCGAGTGAGTGAGTTGTAAAAGTATACAAAAAGTAGATTGTCAGGGGACCACTTTTACCGTTTTTCCTTTCATAACATAACATAACATATGCCTGATCACTTATATACTTGAGTCATGTCATAGTCATGAGCAGCAAGCAAAAGAAAAAGGAAGCAGTCGTCAACTTTCTCTCAACTACTTTTATCCAGCTTTTCGCCTAAACAAAACACCTTAAAAACATATTCTCATCCCATTTCTCCAAAAGAGATCCACTACGAAAAAAAGGGAAAAGGGGACGAAACGAATGCAACAGTCGTAGTTGGTATATAGTGGTGAAGGGAAAAAGAGGAATTGGAGAAAGTAAGTGAGCGGAAGAAAGTTTGACAAAAAATACTAGGCCAAAAAGGATAAACACTTTGGCTTTCTCACGTTCAAGCCACTTCACATCCTTCATATCTATATGTGTTCTCATATTACTGAAAGAGGAGTCTTCAACAAGCTTTTGGGTTGGTAGGCTGTTGTTAGGATGGGGAGGTAAGTGAAGAAGGAACCCGCGACTTCTCCAACTTAGAGAAGAAGAAAAGCATGACTTACTTCACTCAAACGGCTTACTTACAACAAAGCAGAAAAGTTATTTGTACGAGTTGGACATTTTTTTCGTGGATAAGAACACATACTACTTATATATATATATACTTAGCTGATGAACGTTCTCCTCTCCTTCTCGTGTGCTCAAATACGAGGAAAATGTTTGCAATTTCGTAGCTACTTTTTCATTACAGAAGAGAATTTTCTGGGAAGGGAATTAATTGAGTTGGAATCGTTATATGGGTGGAACTTCAAAATTTCTGAGAAATCAATTCAAAAAATCGTTTTGGATGTATTTGATCAACTTTTGTTATTTTCTTATTGTTCCTCCTTCTAGTCTTCTCCTTTATTTTCCCTATTTGACTTTATTGAGCCATGAAAATATGAAAAATTGGATGGTCGAGTCGTATAATAATAGTTACACACAAAATTTGTAATATTTTTTGTTAGGTTTCTTACTTTTTGATCCCCATTCCATCAAAGAAGAGGTAATAAATTAGAAATAAATTGGGAATGCTTTCCAGAAGACGTAATCGTTACCAGTCACGAGTTGCTTGATCTTGGCTGATATGCTGGGTTATATGCTTGTTGTGTTTGAGACATGCAACATAAATGATTCAAGAAAAGTGTCGTAGCCATTCCCTGTTGCTTATTGACTAGGAGAAGATGAAAATGGCTTAGTCTTTTGGATGTTTGACTTGGCTCTTTTTATAGTTAGAAAAAGAAAACGCTTCGTGTTTTTACCAACATTTTGTATAGGATTGGATACTTGGATACCTTCAAGTTTCTCAAATGGCCATGGACCACGCTAATGATGGAAATCAATGAAAATTTATGCTAGTATATTTAAGTTCTCTGAAGCATAATATACTATATACCTACCTGTTTTAAGGATTAGCCTTGTAATTTCGACCTTACGACTTCACTTAAATTAAGAATGGCTGCAGCCTGAACAAAATTAGCGTGCAAGGCTAAGCATGTTAATCAAATTAGGAAAAAAACTTAAAAATACAAAGTCACAAACAAAAAAGTTTTTTCAAGACGCTGTCACACGCTTTATACTGTCCCAGTTTCATAATTAAGCTTATTGAATTCTTAATTAGGATCTGAATTTACATATCATATGCAAAATTTCTACCGATTCACTAAAGTATCCAAAAAGTCAACTATGAACTGGTACACACAGCGACACTTTTGCAAAAGACCACTATAGACTTTATCCTGCCGGCACAAAGGACAAAATATCATGGAACCAAAAAGCTAGCAACCAGCTATCTCACTAACTCACTGCAATTCTCTTGGATTTAATAACCCTGCGACCATCATAACATTTTTAGTGCTGTACTTGTGCTTTTCCAGCTAAATGAGAAAAGTCAAAAAGTGAAGGAGCTTTATAAGTGATGCAAGAGTATATATAAATATATTATATACTTGTGCGTAAAAGACAGAGAATGAATGGAGGAGCAAAGACTGATGACTGACTTCAGTCGGGAGTACTTGAGATGATAATTCCTGCAGACTAGACAGGACAGGAAAGATGGGGAGAAATTGAATTGAAAAGTTGAACCAGCATGAACATAATTAACTTACTTCTTTAGACTGGTTCCTTGTGTACACTGAACATGGACATTCATAGTAATTTGCACCCACTTTTATATAAGGTAACACTGTGTTGGCTGCTGAACGAATGACTAAGAAAGATATCCGTTTTAGGAAGTTGTCAAAAATGTTAAAAGCTAAGAGAGCTGTTTAAGCAGGTTTACTTACACAAGCAAAAAGGGTGTCACCAAATTAATGTCATTCACCCACCCGCACAACCATTTTGCATTGAACGCTATATGCATAACTACGTATACATTAAACGTATAGGATTTATATGATTTCAGGATTCAAAAAAGGTTCTGAAATGTGTAATTAGGTGAGGACCACACAGATACCTATAAGTCCTAACATTTTTTAGGTCGCTTTTAAGTCATTAGCAAATAATTTTACCATATTTTTGAAATTTGGGCATGCAGTTTCTCTAAAGGTGAATGCCAAATATTCCTCAAATGAAAGTATCTTATCTTATGTTTCTCCTTTGCTAAATGATTTTGGTTCTAAATGCTGGATCTCTTTGTTCTGTTGTGGAACGTTACTTTTTCTGACGCTCTCTCACTCACTCTCTCTATTCTCTGTGTCTTTTCTTTCCACAAGGAATATGTGGTTTTGAAAATGAGGTTTGGCAACCACCTGCTCCGCTGTATATTGTGGTGGGCCACAATCGAAACGCGAGAAATGAAGTAAAAGTTTTCTCCCTTAAAATATACAACTTTTTGTCTTGTTTCGGAAGTGAACAAAGAATAGTTTTAATTGAATGTGATGGGAAACTTTTTGGTGAATGTGGTACTCTTTTCCTTCTCTTTTTGCACTCCGCTTCCCAACTCATTTGTATCATTATCATCTAATGATGCGGGACCGTGAAACATTCTCATCGTTTCCTCTCTTTTTTTACGTCTTGCGCATATCACTTCCCATAAAAAAGTCCTTTTATTTATTCCTTGCGAACTGTAAATAATATATTATCATACACTTTGAATGCTTTTATTTTTTTTCATTTCCTCCCTCATTATCTTAAAAACATTGTGCATACATAAGTATATTGCTTTCAAAGCAGAAAAACCAAACATCCTAGTCCTAATTTTGGTGTGCTATATTCAGAAAAAGTGATGCTTGCTATATATACCCAAGCCAGATTCCCATGGTTGAACATTTGTGGTGTGCAGTTTTTTTGGTAGAGCATTTTAAAAGGAGAAAAGATAAGATTTCAAGTGAAATTATAAGACACAGAAGCCCTTCTCTACTTCCTTATGTATGTGATATACTTTTAGATATCAAAGCAAAAAGCTGCAAATTGTGCGGACTGTTTTGCCACTAGTAAATCCCACAATTTAATGCACACTCATACATTTCATGTTCTTAGAACACTGAATTATTAACCATCATGGCAAAAAACAAATGTAAATGTCTCGAGTACAAAATGGCACTCCCATTTTCTCTCCACGTCTGCTTCAAGAGGAAGCCCTCCTGAATTTAAGATATATTTCGTATCACCGGTTGTTTGATGTTCAGGCATTTTAGAAAAAAGCGAAGGAGGAGGTAATTTCCTGAAAATAAGTACTGTTAAAAGGATGAAATGACATTTGGTTTCTTCCTATATGTACTATCTTTACATTTTTGTGTTTTGACATATTTTACGGGGATTCATGTGATTTTCTCATTTTCTGTATTAAAGTAAAATGCAAAAAGGGCGCTGCTATAAAAGTATAGAAATGATCCATATGTTCTTTCTTTCCGTTATATATGCGGAGTTAAATGGCCACCATTAACGGGAAATGGCAAGGGAATTATTGTAACAGGAAATCGTAGTGTTTGTTCGGGGTTACTTGCTCGGATCCCTGTCTTTCCCAGGTGAAGTAAATAAGGTAATTTGAAACTCGAATTTTCAGTTTTGGTGATGTACATTACGTGTAATCGCATTTACAAAGTGACTGACTGTGTGACACCATAATGCATCTTTAGCTGTTAGACAGACACGATACCACTGGCAAAAGCTTTAGCTAAAGCTCTTTCCCATCGAAAAACTGGTCGTTCCAGATCACATTCCCAAATGGCCAGGTGGAAAAAGGTTGGGGTTGTATTTGTACTTGTAAGTACGTACGTATATGCTTTAAATCAATAACGCAAAGCTTTTTCCAAAGAAGAAAATACCTGAAAAATGTGGCGTTAATCTCAATGAGTGTGCGGGGACTATGTAGGTAATGCATAGGAGTATAGGTACTGCATCGCGTATTCAAGAGGCTGCTACTTGCATGTTCCCTCAAGAGATTAATTATTTTCCCACTTCTCTTCTTTACTTATCCACTAATGCATAGTGCACGATAACAAGATCTGAAACATCCGAAGCCGCTTCCGCTTGATCGTGTAGAGTCTGACAGGATAAGAAAAAGGAGTGCGTGACTTGAGCCTGAGGATGAAAGGATGAGAGGATGGAATTTTCCATTTCCTGTGATGGCTAGTTTATTTTTTGAAATGGTACTTAAGGGCACATTAGTAGAATATCTTACTTTCAAAACTACAACATGTAGAATTACCGATAACAGCAACAGCCAAACGATCCAGTTGGTTGACTATATGATATCTGGAAGGCATTTTTCGTTGTAACTATACTCCGTGGTCATTTTATTCTACATGACTATATAAAATTGGGTAAAACGATTAAATTAATAAATTTACTCTGGCAAGGCAAGTTAATAGTACTTTTAATACAGAATGTAAGTAGAAATAGATTATGGTTTTTATTATCATTGAAGGTCTTGATCAAACACATTTTTAGTCGTAGGTTTTGTAATTATATTTTAAAACTATTATTGCTACATTAAAAACGATCTTTTTGGATTGAGGATATGTCCATAGTTGAATGTGTTTAATACGTTGACAAAGTAGTTGTGTGGGTGTGTACAGTGTACTGTGTATAGTATAAAACCAAATTAAAACGCCAAAGGCTTTGTTGTTTTTACAAGTTTATCGGGTCCATCTACATTCGAGCACCTTCATAGCTATTCCATCTTAGAGGCGACAAGAGTGTGTCTTGCTTTGATCTGTATAAATTGCTTTAAGTCAAGATAATGTGGAACGATAACCATTTTTTAGTCTTGAGATGAGATCCTTCTAGTTCGTCGTGCAATCCTCATTCCACAATCCACACTGGACATTCTCTATATTGTGTTACACTATATACTTTAAGCTGCTTTTACTTTCAGGAGCAGATAAAGCGGGAACAAGCGTAAAATGACGCCCTTTCTTTCCCCCAAAGAAGTCTCAAGTTAAATCTTTAGGAGATTGGGGTTGGAACTATCATCATCATGGTGGTTTACTATATATGTGTATTATTACAAGGAAAAAAGACCCGGATGTTCATTCTGTGATGCTACTATCATCATCATGGTGGTTTACTATATGTGTATTATTACAAGGAAAAAAGACCCGGATGTTCATTCTGTGATGCTCATGCTGTTATTTTAATGTCTCCAAAAACTCGAAACAAAGTAGGGAGCTGTATATATAGTTTTGCAAATAGAGAAAAGTTTCTCATGTCTTGATTCTCATTCGCATATGCTTATTCCCCAACTTCAAAGGGGTTCTCTGTTATCCTCCTACTCAAAACATTAAATGAGACATTTCAACTTTCACACTTTCTCTACTTCTATTTTACAACCACGAGCCGGAGCTTGGAGTGTTAGCACCATACCAAATACCAGCACAACATAATATTATGTAACCAACTATGTTGGTCCGTTTCATGATACCATAGCTTGGTAGAAATGCCTTTTATCTTCTGTAGGAAGATCTTAACTTTACTATAGACTACTCCTAGTTCTAGTACGTTTTCCCACACACGCAACGTGAATGAAAAATGTCCTTTTTGATCCCCCATGCACTCATTAAGCTCATTACGCTACTATCCTGTGGGAACTAGTTTAAATGAGTTTCAATTACGATTTCACAGCTAATTTAGCAACCTATCATGGGGAAAGAGTAAAAAGGAAGAAAGTTGTATTTATGCTTACTGGAATCGAAAAAGATGTGTAATGTTTGGTAAAACCGCGAGAGAAAGAGAGAGAGAGCAATATGAAGCCACTTAAGATTATTGTTATGCCGCAGAAGAAATGATGCGCATCAAGTGGGGAATACGTTCTAGCTCACTAACTTTCAAGTGTTTTACTTACACACACTATGCTTGCAACCGTATGATTGGGGGGAAATAAGGAAGCATTATTAGTCACACAACCACAACGGAATGGAACTATCAAAGTTTTGTTCATACTTACACATATATTCACTTAAGTACTTTTATATCCACATTATTTGCAAGTACTACTTTCTCACTGCCTCATCAATTTATACAAATACTTAACTTATTTCGCTTCCAGAGAGAAGACCGCAATGGAACTGCTCAGTTTATATTGATTTTATATATCCACCACTAATAATAAGCATAACGAAACAGAATTTATGTTGCTTTGCTTGAATGAACATCCTTTATCATTTATTGAATCGTACGTTTCGTTATAGAATAACCGATGCTTTCAACAATTATTTTTTGGAAAATGAAAAAAATACATCATACTTTTACCATGCATCTACTCTTCCATAATAGTTTTTATATGGCTAATGAAAATGATTGCAAGATGGATTGCTATAATGACCATTGAAAACTTGCTTCCTCCCATCCAGTTATATTTATGTTAAGGCCGAAGGGCTTCAGAGAAAAAACTTCATACTGCGTTCTGAGAAAAACAAGCTTTATTACTTATGAAAAAGTAGTTAGCCGGTTGAGTGTCTATTAATATGAAGATATAGAAGATATTATATGCTGTTCTTATAGATGGAATAGCAAATTGTCAAGAAAAAAATCATGAAAAATGTTTATCTCCATCTCCACTCATTTTTTAAAGCCACATATTTTCTTCAAAGTCACATACAACAGCATACCTAAGTGTTTACATGACACGTTCTTACGAACCCAAACAGAAAGGGTTGAAAAGGCTTATAAAACTTAAAAGATCAAAAAAGCAAAAAGATACGTGGAAGACAAGTGGGTAAGATAGAAAAGGAATGGAATGTAAATTCCTTTTACAGCCTTTTCTTTGTACACATTCAAGCTTGAGCATTTGTAGTGTAAAGTATCCTAATACCTAGCTGCACTTGTCAAAGAATACCTGTAACAAAAATTGCCTCTAGGCAAATCAACAAACATCCCGTTCCCGTCGTATACACACAGGAGGAGAGCTGATGATCACGATGATAATACATAAAATAACATGTTATTCACTTTACTCTTCTTCTCTCTGAGACCCAACTACAACTGGATTCAAGTGTTATGCTGCTACTGCTGTTGACATTTCTATTCAGTTTCTATCACTCAAGAAGAATGTGTATTTATATGTATATATGTGGATGCAATGAAACCATTGACTTGACTCCATTCATTCCTCAACAGCTCCTGTACATACATTGTTCTAACTTTGAACATATAAAAGCTTGCTGAAGCTTGACTGAGCTTTTCGTAAAGAATAATATCTATGTTATCAAATCTTATTCCTGTATTTTACCCATTACACTACGGAAGGAGCTATAATGTCGGAGCTAGTACCGTTTAAAAATACAACAATCTAAAAAAAATTACAGTACAAAATGAGCATAGCTGCTCAATCGAATTTTTAATTGTCACAATCCTGCCATCACCCATATCAAATACTACATGTAATTTTCCTCTTGAAACTTGAAAGTAATTACTAATTTTTAACAAGAAGTACAACACATTGTAACACAAAATGGGACTGGGTTCCAAAGTTTACGGGTCAGAGAAAGGTGTCTCACAACTCATTTCAGATTTGGATAGCCTGTTGATCAACAGTGATGCAGGGGATCTCGTATGTTTCATTGGGAGTAGCAAAATGGCTATAAAGTGTCATTCCTTTTTGCTTAAAATTCGGTACTTAAATGTTTTTACATTCTGCTTCCCTATATATATCGTAAAAGTAATTACGTTGAAATGAAATTTGGGAACTTAACGTGTTGCTATTATTTCATTTCTTAATAATGTAGATGTAAGTCATTCAAGCCGGAAAAGACACATTATCCAGACGTAAGCCCAGAAGTGTTCCGTATTTTTCTGAAGTACGTTTATACAGGAAAGGTAAGTAAAGCAAAAGCATCAACTTCTTCACTCATATATAAACATGTGTAACTCAATTATCACTATAAATGAAGTGTTAATGAAAATGATGAAATGTGTTTATATTACGGTCTGTATCTAGTTATCGGTTGAGGAGTCAAGCTTATTTCCGCTGTATACTTTGGCCAACGAGTTTGGCATGAGTGATCTCAAAGCAACTTGCGATGAACTAATATCTAAAAACTTATCGCCAGCATCCTCCTGCACAATACTCAACTTGGCTCTGAGTACAAAACAGAGTGGCCTCGATGATATTATTGACAAGTGCATTAATTACATTGGAGAAAATCCAAATGAGTGTATTAAGGCGAGTAATTTCCTCAGTTTGCCTGTTGAAACGATTACGCGTCTCATCTCATCCGATCAGTTTTGCTTGGAGGAGGAAGAGGTGTGGCGTTGTGTTTTGAGATGGGCTCAGTACAAAGCTGATGTTGAGACTCATGTCAGTAGATGGACGGAAGAGGAGCGGAAGAAAGTTTCCAAGTTTCTAAATCCTGTTATTTCCCATGTTCGTCTTTTGCTAATTGGTAATTTTAGATTTTTAATCGGAAGTCGTATGTAATACAGGATGGTTGGTGGTGGTGATATTTGCAAATATTTTCACAATAAAAACCTGACCTGATGTAGTCACAGGTTTATAGGATTTTTTTTATTATTTATCCTTCCCAATTCTATATAGACTCACGTGTGTTTGCTGAAGAAGTAGAGCCAACTGGTTGCGTTCCAATGGCCCTCTCCCTCGAGCGCTATAGATTTGCAGCAGTTCCCCATCAATTTGAAAAGGATCCAAGACTCACACCTAGAAACTCACCTAGAATATTCCAAAACTCTCAAATTATTCACAATGAGAGGCTCTCCCTTGGACGAAAACTCAATGACATGATCCCCAGTGCAATTAACTGAGAACGGAGAATGCTTTAAGCAATCGTGGAAGCTTGTTTACAGAGCTTCAACACATGGATTTAGTGCAGATGCATTTCATGCTCAAGTGGATGGACTTTCCCCGACGGTTACAATCATCCTTATTGACAATAATGTATGTAAAAAAATTACAGTATACATTTCCTTTTTCAACTATAACTATATACAATGCCTTAGCGTTACTACTCATTAATACCAATAGGAAATACAATGTAGGCATCCTATATTTGCATAAATCAAACCGTCATATAGAATGCCGCACATGAAACCGAATAAAAGTAATTTTCTTTGAATATTCCAGGCAAAATGGATTTGTGGAGGGTACACGGATGTAGCTTGGGCTCGATCAAAACCTCCAAAGTATGCCACTTCAAACAAATCATTTTTGTTTTGTTATGATGGTAAGCCGGAGAGTGCGCCAGTGAGGTTTAGCGTGACCAAAAAGCATTTTGCTGTTTGCCATGATGCAAAGTAAGGGATTACGATATTGCACTTTGCAATCTCCTCATTCGCTTGTACACACAAACATAATAATAATAATTCCCAACTGACCCAATTACATTGTGCTTGCTTTTGTGTCTTGTACTTATATATAGTAGTGGACCCATTTTTGGAGCTGGAGCTGACCTTTACATTTCATCCAACTGTAACTCCAACACGGATTCTTACTCAAACTTACCTCATTCTTATGAACTTGACAATCAGTACAATAATCAGAATGGGGAGCAGCCACAGCAGCAGCAACAGAAACAATGTACAAATGGCACAACAAAACCAGAACCTGAGGGAAGTCCGAGACAAATCAACAGTGCCGTTTATGAGAATACAACGTCTGCCGTACTTACTCCATCTTACCAGTTTGTTGTGGCAGATTATGAAGTTTTCGTGCCAACGGTTTTACCAATGACCACCGAAAGTAGCTGTTCCTTTTAAAATACTCTTTACTTATAACTTCAGACTTACACTTCAAATTTAATACTCGTGCATGTGAAAATTTCACCGCTCAGTTTATAGTTAAGACTGATGTCGAATAGGCATTTATATTTTGGCATTTGGTTTCGAAAATGTGTTAATATATCATTCAACATTTACTCAATACTCAATATTATTAAATTGTTATCGCTGCCTAAATAAATAAGACAATCCAAAAAATACGTTTTATTTTTTGTTTTCGATTTGAAGGAGTAAAGCATTCGAAGTTATATAATAGAGATGATAGTGGGTGTTTGAGGAGAAGCGTTGACTTGCCTGTGGATAGGAGTTTGCATCCTGTCTTCGATTCACTGCTTCAATCAGTCATAGAAACATGCTTATCTTGTTGAATGTATGTAAACTGAAGGACCCTCACATTTTATCAGAAATCAGAATTCAAACACATGAAGTTTATTCTTGTCATTCGTACGCTTCAAGAATAAGTCCACTTCAACAACACGTTCCAACTTCCAAGAATAAAAGTGCAGATAACAACTTCAATCACTCATTGTGAAAGCCATCAATATGCAGCGTACTACTGGAACGAGACTGCAGGATATCAGTGGAGAAAAAGGCTTTCCTTTGCACATAGCTCTAATATTGAACCCAGATAGAGAAATTAAGTTTTCTGAAATTCTATGTCGACTTATTCACGTATGCATGATTGAAACTGGTTTCATCCCAATCATTGATTCGGAGCCTGATTTCCCTGTCGAGGCTGTATCAGCTATGTCAAAAGAGGATAGCGTGCCTCAGTTAGATAATGCGATTTTACATGATACCCTTTATTAAAGA
>JAANSM010004490.1:0-11276 GCA_036850725.1 Orchesella villosa
GTATTTTAAGGGTGTATTAAAATCTTACGTCAGTTGAAACTGAGTTGTTTCATTACGAAACTTTTGTGGCACATCCCAAACAGCTTGATGAAATTCCACCTCAAACTCTGACGTAGGAATGATTGCATTACAACTTGATCCTTCAAAAATGTTTTGTAGACGACAGCAAGTATATACGGTTGTATCTGCTCTTGACTGGTTTAAAGGAAGTATCGCTAACACTAAAATGATAGCAATCCTAATGAATTTACAATTTTTCATCTTTCCCATTTTCCAATCTAATTTAATTATAAAAATTAATGGGCATGAGTTATAATGATCTAGACCGGAGGTTAGCTATAACGATTAAGCTTTAAAATTTCACAAGATCTAATCTTAAGGATGAAGGAAGTGACTGCAAAAATTATTACAACGAGGGGAATAGGGAGACAGGGCAGCGCAGCCGATAGTTTCCTTACAAATAAGTGAATAAAAGGATGTTATATGCAAAAAAATATGATACGATATTATGCTACAATTCAGTAATGTCATGTATTGTACATTACATGAGTCAACTCATCAACTCAGCACATAGGCTCAGCACAATCAGTCACATGAAATTGTCTTTTTGAGGTTAGAAAGTGCGTTCATTCGTTTATTTCTGGTTTAAACATTAATATATATTAACAATAAAAAACTAAAACATATGTACAAACATAGATGACTGTAGTCGGAACATGAATATGTTGCGCATTACTTATTGCTTCCAATTTTCATAATTTTCAAGTTTACGACGATAGTTGTGTTTTACGGAAGTTTGTGGAGAAGTCGGTGAACCACATCTTCAACTCCCATTCCAATGACGCAAACCATGACCATAAACGCTCCCATGATTGATTTCCAGTCTGGAACTTCATGGAATATGAGTACCTACCCAAAGGACAAAACAACATAACGTCAAAAATGACTCACACAGTACAACTGAAAAATATAAAATATTTTAATTTCATACGGCAATTTCACAATCCTATATCATGATTTTAACTTGCCTGTAGAACGTACGCAAGTACTATGTCCATGGATCGGGTAACAGCAACTCTTCCAGCACCTTCATGTGCTAAAGCAATAGCAACTAGGATCTGCCCACTGAGACCAAACACTGCAACGAGCACGATTAGAACCCATTGCATAAAGTCTTGTTTAGGTACGGCAGGAGTTCCTCCAGCCACCAAAATGCATGTGCTGATGATCAATGACCAGAATGAAAATTGAAAAACAACGACAGAAAAGTGAACATCTTTGCACTTTCTCATTACGACGATATTCATTGCCGTAAAGATGGTTCCGAAAAGGGCTGCCACATAGCCCAAAATATTGTATGTCTCTTTCACTTCAGGACTAGTGAAGAGAAATGGTGGTTTTGTAATGAACACGACTCCAGTCACAAGAAAGAATACGATAAATGTTCTGTAAAAGCCACATGGTTCTCGAAGCCAAATGTGTGACATAATCATCACAAAAACGGGAGAACTGTAATGACAGAAAAATATTTAGGTATTAAATGACAAGCTCTAATGAATGGCTACTTTATGTCAATCCTCAACTAATGATGAAAAAGTAGCCTTATTTCTCATCATTATCTATTAAGTATATAGTATCCACTCGTAGCTTACCTAAAGATAATAGTTGCAGCATCCCCAAGAGGTAAAAGTCTGAACGAGTAAAATAGTAGAACCAACGTTGTTCCTCCCACTACTCCTTGAGCGAATAGCAATGCTCTAGAACCTTGTGGTCCGAGAAGGTTCTGACCTTTGTATAATGCTATTGGCAGCGTCACACCAATCTGTAGCATTTAGAAATAACATTTCAACCATTAATACCCTATTATTTACGTACCATTTCCGTTTTCCAAATAAATCCTTACTTCTTTACCTGAAAAAGTGAACGGAAGATCAAAAGCTCCATAGGATCTACTTCGGTTAAATATTTTACAGTGCCAGAGCATAATGTGAAGAATACTCCAGATACAAATGCGAGAAATATCCCAAAAAAATTCGTTTTCGTTGGAACTATTGATTTCTTCTTATTTGCTAGCAATGGCGTTTTAACGTTTGCATTTTCAACATTCCTAGCTGAATTAATAAGTTGTGGATATATTGCATCCTGGTAAGCTTTGTCTCCAGCCTGAATAGCTCCATTATTGCTACTAGGTTTTCCTGAGCCTAAAGTTGGGAATACGATGACTTCTTTACACGGTCCATTATTCTCATTCTCCAGCTTCGCGTATTCGGGCTGAGAATATTGAATGTATTGTGGAAGATATGGCTTTTCAACTTTACTCATATTTCAGTTCTTGGAAAATGAACTATAAAGGGGTATTGTGCGAAGAGCAGCTTTATTTGTAAAAATCAAAATAAATTTAATTTAAAATTTAAAAATCTCACGCTATAGTACTATTTTAATGCGTGGTTAAAATTTAACAATAAATTTGGTATCAATGTAGCACTACAACTAATAACTAAAAAGTGATGACTGCTGCTGGTGACACGTAGCTTCGGTATCAACGCCGAGTTGAAACTAAGACAAGGTCTAGTTGGGTTATCAAAATATATGTGATAATTTCAAAGGCACCTTTTCTGTTCTACGATGTGACTATCTTTCTCATAGACATAATTATTGGATTAAATTAATACCAGGTTCATGATGCTATCTGGATATATTCCTAAGTACGTGACGTGATGGGATGCGAGATGCAGTAATGCTACTTAGCAAACTTGTAAGATGTCGATTGTCTTATTAATCCATCAATGATTCTCATTTATTCAGTCGTCCAGAGAAAGATTAGAAAAGGATTTAGGATAATTAATACAAAGACCGTAGATTAAACAGAAACATGAGCATATATTATACGTATACGTTTGTCATTGTTATTACAAAGCATGAATGTATGAACAAGTGTGATGTAGACATTAAGTAAGTTGAAAAATATTGGATGTTGATCCAGAGTTGTCCCTAGATATTAGTATATTTTATTGACAATCGACAGGCCACCATTTCATTTCATCATAATAACCCCATTCAATTTATTTTATCATTGCTCAAGACGCAGATAACATTGTCATCACACTGATCATTTTAATCGTTTCGTAGAATCACACGAAATAGACAGGCCACCGTTTCATTTCATCATAATAACCCCATTCAATTTATTTTATCATTGCTCAAGACGCAGATAACATTGTCATCACACTGATCATTTTAATCGTTTCGTAGAATCACACGAAATGGTGGTGTGGCCGCCGGTGTGGTCTTGGCATGACATACCTTCACAACTTTTTGTAATGAAACAGTGATATACTCATATTGCGTTAGGCCATTGAGTTATATGGCGTGCTTTGAATTGAAAAGATTCCTACTGGAAATTCCAGCTCCTACAGATCTGTTTCCGTCATACTGGACATGTAGTTGATATAGGTCTTGAACCTATATCATTTTCAGTAAGAATTCATCATAAATTTACCTATTGTACCAACTATGAAATAATAGAAAACATTAATAAGTCAAAACAGCTATATGGCACGTACTTACAAGTTCTAGATTATTTAAAATGAAATCAAAACAGAAGGATAATAAATGCGGTCAAAATTAAGAGTCTTAACTAGTCATATGACATAATCGTTGGTGTTTATGTGTGTGCATTATTAGGGAATTCGTTTACATGCTTGGAATCATTCCGGCCCTGCCTTTAAATCATAAGCAACTAACTACAAGATTCTCAAAGTTGCAGGAAATTACACTGTTTTCGTTTGCATTAAATCTGACAAATCCCAGTGTAACAAATTATAAGACCTCGACCGGTAAATAAAACTATTCAAACATAACGTTATGGTATTATTTGAGTTTGTCATTTATAATTGCATATCTCTGGAAAATGCAACAAACAGCACACAAAATACGTGCCTACGAGACATGACAAGAGATTTAAAGCTTTGCACAGAAAGTTGTACGTGGTGTAAAATGATGGATTCATTTATTGCGTGAAGGAAAACCTATAGCTGATGCTTATTGTGATTGCTGAGTGCAAGAAACTTCTACTATAAACTGCAAAGCCAAACTAGACACTAGTATAGTGGTGGATATTAATCTTCATAAAGCCAAAATCTAATGAGGCAGTCCGCAACCGCTGTAAGGTAAATGACATCAGCTTGCTCCCATAAAATCTTTGTTCGCTTTTCGTTGCTGATTCGTACGTAAGTAAGCAAATGCGTCATTGATGACCAGTTGAAAGTAGATCCAACTCCCAAGCAAAATTGAAATTAGTATGGTATATATAACCCCATCCCTGTTTGAGAGTTTAAATCGGTCACCTATTGATCATGGAGATCTTAGGTTTAATATGTCAGTGAACAGTGAACAAGTCATAAAATGCATCCCAAGCCACACGTGTGCCCCCAGAAGCCGTACGGATGCCATTCTGCAATATAAAACAAATGAGTTTACTTAAAAACGACATTTTAATAAACAATCATTTACATAACATATAACACCACAAAATTAAAACTTGTGTAATAATTTGTTAAAACTTATTCACGATTTTGTTTTCATCTGGAGTCTTTGGAATACTGTAAACTATTCGAGTATCCTTATATGCTTGCAACTCTCTCCACTTTTTCAGTTTATAAACATGATATCCCAAAACAAAGGTTGTTGCTGCCAAAACCACGACCAATATCCAAAGAATGCAAAGTTGTACCACTAAACCACCCGACATTTCATGAACCCGTTGATAAACAATCCTAGGTTGAGGTTTTGAACGAAACTCATTTCCCAGTTCCTCCTCCTGTTTTGCAACAGATTTTTCAATTTGTTCATCCTCAATTTCATACTTTTCAGTCAATTCTTGGCCCGAGTTATTAGGAGGAGGAATAATAAGGCTGTCATTTGTAGAAGTGATGTTAGCAACGCCTTCAATTATGTCATTTTCAATCGGATGCTCATATTTGTCCAGTGTCGAATTGAGTTTGTGGGTGTACCAATGGTATGGCAAAATATGTTCAACCACAGTTTTAGCACCGCAAGGCTCCCTTGGTCTATACGACACAAAATTCGAATACAAAAGGTGACAATTACATGCCAGCTTAATCCTTAGGGCTCCCATATTTTTCATAGAGATTGGAATCAAATCTGAAGGTTTGTTGAAGCAATTAATATGTATTTTGGTGTCAGAACTCCCAACTAAGATATAAGTGTCAGAGTTTATTCTTCGAATCAATGGCAAAGCGGAGGCATCAACAGTGAAACAGAAAAATTTACAAGTCGTTGTAATAAGTTGACGATTATCAGTAAGAACGGCTAACGTACATGCATCATTTTCAAAAACTGTTGACACCTCAGATGTTTTGCAGAGCTGATTAGGTTCGCACTGTGTATCCAAAAGTAATCCCGTGCTAGTCTCAATTAGTCTAAGCTTTGATGCAGGGAGTTTGAGGCTACATAACCGCTCAGGCATTCCTGATGTATTTGACAGCTTCTCAAGAAATGGTATTGTAGTGATTTCAACGAGTCTATGATAAAGCTCACTCCGTTTCACAGGCACAAGTATGCGTATTATGAAAGAGTACTCATCAGAAAAGCTGCAATCAGCCAGAGGCAGCTTGTAATACTCTTCAATGTCTTCCTCAAGATTGTTATACACTAGTTGGTAGTTCCACCGACCTAAACTTTTGGGAACGTTTTTTAACTGCTGTCTTAGCATATCCATACTTATAAAAGTTTCTGGGATGAGACCTGATTGACATATTCGAAGGGCCGTGGCAAGTCGAACACTTTCCATAACGTGATTTGTCAGAAGGAGCCCATGCACTGCTCCATATGTATTCATTGTTATAGCCCAATCGACTTTTCCTTGTTGGGGCAAATGATCAAAATACTCGTCTTTGTAACTCTCAAGCATTCTATAATACACAGCCTTGTCAACAACCCAACTCTCGTTGGGTTTGTGGTAAGGGAGAGTTGAGCCGAATCTACTACATGCTCGTATAGCTTTGACATATCCGTCCAGTTGAGCCTGACTTGTGTAGGATCGAAAGAAATGAGGACCAATTTCGTTGCAGATTACTTCAAAGCCTGCTCGCCTTTTCTGTGACTCTTTTCTCGTGGCTGTGTGATTGATATAGAAAGGCTTCCAAAACCCCATGTCATCCCCAAGTCTCTTGATCACCTTGAATAGATGATATGCAATAGGACATAGATTTCCGGTTTTGGTTTTGCTGCACGACTGCACATCTCCCCATATCAGTTTCAGAGCAATCTCCGTGTGTCGTGGAACAGGGATTTTGAACAGGATAGGAATGTACGTATCGTAAAATATTGGGTCTGGCAAATACTCCACCGACTTCCCAGACACAAATTCATGACCAGCAACAAAGTGAAGGTTGTCGTTTCTATTATCACTGTCTTCTGGGAGTGAAAAGGACAGAAGGATGAAATGCGAAGACATGACTAATAGTAGAACATACGCTGTGGAAACGTGATGCATTTTTCGAGTTACAAAACCACGTTTCCCAGCACTTTGAGTTGCATGGGAAAATGAACAAAACATCATTGCAAAATTGAAACTGTCCATGATGGTTTGCTGTTTTAGGTTAAACAAGTAGAAATGGTATGTTTCTAAAACTTTATTTGTGAACAAAATGATTTTGTCCACTCGGTCTAATCACTATTTCTTTGTTGTTTCATTAGGATAAAGATAAAACTACATTCAGCAAATATAACTTGATCCACAAACTGGAACTATGAACACTTAAAATTTATCTACACGTTCAACATATTCACATGTAATCTCATTTCAACAAATTTTTCAATGAATGAAATAGTTAAAATGTTGAACCATAATTGCAAAAGTTTTTTTTTGTGAAATGAAACCTTTCCTATAGTATTACGTCATGATATTATAGTTTTAGGACTAGATAGAATACCCTGAACTGAATTGGTTTTTAATCGTCGTTTTTTGGGCTGGCTATTTAATAGCGGAGGCTACATTACAATTCCTGGACGTAACACCTCCTCAAGTATATTATTGCAGCCCGAGTTCTTTGAAAGTAATATACGATTGAAAATAGACACCCATACAACCTGACGCAATAATACACAGTATATAGAAATTTAGTTCTGTGGTTGAGATGTCTTATATTAGTGCTATAGATAGGTTTAGTTTTAGTCAGATGTGAAAGGTACAACTACGTAGATACTTTTTATATTTGAAAGCATCCATCACCCATCCTCAAACATCGTTATCATGCGATCTTTGTCCAGTGTATGAATATATATGAATGTGACATTGTATTAAACCAGAACGAACCTGTTATTATTTGGCGAACAACAGTTAGAATGCTATAACATTCAAAATAAAAGCAATCTCATCGCATGCCGGAAGTTTCCATGTTGGACGAATATAAGTAAGCATGGTTTGAATGTCACGCTATACATTTAAAGTATCACGATCGATATACAATAATTATTTACACAAAAAAAACAGATAGCAAAATGAACCAAGCCTCGTGTTAGACAATCCATTCTCAAGGGCATTTGTGCCATTATGTCGATTTTTAACATCGTCAAATTCTAGTATGTTACATAAGTGCAAACTTTTAAATTTCTATGAATATGAAAGTCAACATTATATGTACATGCAAGTTTGGCTTATGAGAGATTTAAATAAGTTGTTACACGAGCATTTATGGGAAGTTTCCACTTTATTTTCGTAAAAATACAATGGAGAAGTTACAATTTTTCTCAGTTCATTTTAAAATGATGAATTTGCTGACAATTCATGTTGGAAATAGTTCTAACAGTATATGGTAAAGACCGCAGGTCTCTAATTATTTGAGTTTGAAGTTACATTTGAAATGGGAAACTCGTTCAATCTAGAAATATTAATTGTGTTCCCAGTACAGAGGATGCTATTGAAATTAATAATCGAATGTTTGTATAAAATGAATATTGTAAGTACATTAATGAGCAAGACAAAGACCAGAAATATCCAAATTAAAACATGACCACAATGAGCATCTTGCGAAGGGGCATACTTTTTATCAGAATGAAAATCATCACCCATGTCTAGTGTTTTAGATTCAAAAAATGAGACGTTGTAGTCATCTGCATCCATTGTTTCAATAATGTAATCAAAATTTTCTTTATTTTCACGAGCACTCGGCGTATTAGCACGATGATGATGATGACGAGGGCTGAACTCGATCACGTGTTCCACATTCAACGGTTCATCGCATGGTTCTTGAGCTTGAAATCTCTTGGGTCCATAGGCAAGCTGACAGCTACACGGCAAAGTGACCAAGATCACCCCAGAACTTGTATTAGAATGGATCATATGTGTGACAATTCCATTACACATTATCAACATGTATGGAATTCCCATCGGGACACCTCCAGTTACGGAATATGTATTGGAAGCGAGTTGTGTAAAAATGGGGAAGATATGCTCTCGCAAAAGAGATTGGGGTAAAGAGGAACATTCAAAGGAACAAGATTCTGAGGTCATTGAATGATTTTTTGTAATAATCCCCATAATGCATGGATCCACAAAGTGTCGGTGAGTAACTTCAGGAATTTTGCACAATCGACTGGAGCTGCAGTAGGGAGAGACTTTTCCAACAATGGTAATGTCCTCCGTGACATCATCCAGTTCGATAAGAAAAGAATCCTCAGGTTGGAAATTCCGTATCTCACAAATTTTCTCACCTCCATTTTCATTGAGTAAGTAGGGGACTTTATTGAGCTTGATCAGTTTATAAGTAACTCTAGCCTTTACTACAGGGACGAGGAGGCGAACGATTAAATTTGCAGTAATGTTCTCATTATAGGGTGAGAGTATGTCGTCTCCTTCTTTGAAACTGGCGTTCGCGTTCCCAATAGTGAGCATACAATCCGTAAGTGGAAGTTTATAATAGTGGGGAAGAGAGCCGCCGGTGGGCAATGAAAAGTTAAATCCAGCAGCAAATATAGTTTCGGTAATTTCTGACAACGATTCATTCAGCATTTCTGGACTCATCAGTCCCACATCAAGTCTGAAAGCTTCGCAAATTGTAAAGGCTTTTGCCCATCGAATCGAATCGACGTATTGGGATAGTAGATAAGAGTTTTGCATTGCCATGTAGCCAGTCATTTGTAGGAATTTGAATTCAGCACTTTTCCTATCCTTGCTCTCTTCGTGGAGCTCCTTAAATCTTTCATATGCCATTACAGCATGATGGGATGCGGCGGAACCCACGTTCTTGACATTCAATGTGACATTTTTACCCAAGCTACAGCGGGTCTTGTATTCACTCAAAGGCGTACCAAGTCCTCCAAGTTGAGTAGAACAATGTAAGAAATGTGGCTTTATTTTGTCACAGCTGAAGTTTTGTTCATAAAAATCTCCGCCGGATGCGCTGATTGTGTCCTTATAGAAGCTCATGATCTCAGAAAAATCTTTTAATAATTCTTCAAGATGGTAGGTGACTGGACACAAGTAGTCAACTGATTCTTCATCATTTTTGCACAAAAATGTCTTATTAAGTCTGAGGGTTTTCACACTCCATTCTGGAATCCGAAACTTGTAGATTAGTGGCATGTACGTTTGGTAAAACAAAGAAGAGTTTAATTCCTCCGTGAAAGCGATTTTGACACCGTTAGTGCTACTATTCAATTTTTTTTCTGTCACGTCACCGGATACCGGTCGAACGTTGTACGGGAATAGAATGAAAATGAATAGAAAGGCTATGTATAACCTAGTATCAGTTGCTGCTAACATTTTGAAATTTTGAAGTTTCAAGCTTTTTAAAAATTGAACTGCGACAATAATTTATGTACGAAATATTTGAGTATAAATACGACCCGGAAAGAACAGTATTTTTAGTGATAGTGCGAGGTTGGAGGTAAGCGTTCTATTTTTGTATTATGAAAGTAAGAAGCTACTTCTTCTTGGTGACGCAACATGGTACGAAGACAGTTGAAATTGTTCATGATTCCAAGGATAGCAATAAAAATAATTACTTATTGTTTTGCGGCATTAATAAAGTAGAAATACCAAAGCTTAGGTGCCAAATTGAGGTTTGTGTACGTTTTTGCATATATAACACAAAATGCAAAGTATTGAGCAACTTAGCATTAAAAAGAATAAACCATGATTGTGCGATGTAGTACCTGAATAAAACTATATACATATATTGAATGCTTTGTTGTATGCATGAATTTGGTACACTCTTTGAGTAGGACGTCAGAAGACATGGAGTTTATATTTACAACAGCTAATACAATTCTGTATAGCGTATCTTTCATAAATTTGAGTTCCATTCTCATTCTATACCGAGAAAAAACATGCAGTTTCTGTACCATTGATCATGAAAATGAATTGAAAAATAACAAGTAGTACCACGAGTTTATACTTCATGTTATACATTCTATATAAACGCTCGTAAATATATGACAAATGGTAGTAAAGTAGTAATTATAAACCTCGGAACTGTGCAAGTAATATACTTAGTCACCTCCTGTTGACATTCATGCATAGCAAAGCAATATTACCAAAATACCGGATAAGAAGTATATGACAGGATAACTAATACATAAAATATGATTCAGAGCACCCTCATTTACAGTAGATATTTTAATACACAGATTTGTTTTATGCGTCATGCAGTTTGCATTAATTAGTTCCAATATACAATGCACTGCAAGCATATATTAAATTCGTCGACAGTCTTATTTAAAGAGTAAAGGGCACGCACGAGAAAAATGAAAGATGCCAATTGAAGAGAACATATATGTGACATGCATAAAAAGTCTTACTAGACTAGTTTTTTCTCTCCTTCCCCTCTTCGTTCCTTGCCTCGATCAGCTTCCAACTTACTGCATAAAACTTGTGTTTATTCATATGATTATCTATAATAAGTGCATGCGTTTTAGTAATATATTGAATGGGTGCTTACATATAGTATCATATATCCAGACAATCTGCCTTGAATCACGGCAATGCTTCATGCAAAGGTTCAGTGGACTAAAAGTATCCTACTCTGAGGAAGCGAGATGCTGAGACAGACTAAACTAGACTCAATCTAACTCAAGAGTCAAAAGAGTCTTTCCATTTCCTTGATACATTACTGTAATTCTCATTCCAATGCAATGTTGAAATGGAATCTTGGCAGGTCAGTCAAATATGCTTCAGAAGCAATGAGAATGCACATATAAGCTTGTTTGCGTTGTGTATGTCCATAGATGTGAATTTAAACTTGTAAGAGCAG
>JAANSM010004491.1:0-11276 GCA_036850725.1 Orchesella villosa
ATCCGACTGCCTCCTTCACTTCTTGAATTGATATAAAAAGGGTATAAAAAGGAGGAGAGTATCAATCAAACTATATAAGCCATAAGCGTTATGCGTTTTGCTTCCGACATCATCATTTAAAATTGTATTATGCACGTATTTATCAACTTATGATATGGAATACGAGCATATCCAAGAGAGATTTGACAGGAAATCAGCTCGGTTTGATTAGTTTGTTTTTGTTTGGATGATTCGAAAGTTTTCGGTGTTTCCGAAATGTAGTTAAAAAGCACCCTCCTCGCCCAAAAATCACTTGTTCGTGTTTGGGATGAAAATTTTAAGATTAGTTTTTTTTAAATCGGCCCAACCCCATATATGGCATGCATGACTTGTCACAAAAATGGTTAATATATTACACTATATTCTCATTATAAAATGCTTCTATAAATTCAACGTTTTCATTTTAAAGACAGGACATCCCCATCCATTCTTTGCGAATAAAATGTTAGTGATGGTTGATGGTGTCTGCCTTGCAATGCGCAACATGCATCAGTGCATGTTTTGATTGATAAATTTTGGAAGAATGGGATGAGACTAGGGTGTAGGGGGCTTGAGAGCTATTTATGAAGGGTTGGAGTTGGAACAACAATGTTTGAAAAATATTGGTCAACAAGCGGCTTGAAATTTGAAAAAAAAACTTGTCCAGATTCAAAGATGAGTTTGAGAGCAAAAAAGAAGGGATATACAAGGAAAGCAAATTTTTTGAATGCTTGTGAACAACACGAAAAGACCACACTACATATCATATCATAATATGACACAAGAAGGGGTTGTGTGTTTGTGTGTACGTATATTTATAACTGAAATGAGTTTAGCAGCTAATAAAATATTTTAGAAACATGGAAGTAAGAATCACTTTTCCAGGCTATTCATCATTCACCCAAGTATATATGCTTACGGCTTACACTTTAACTCCCAAAACTCGCTTCGAGTTTAGTGGCTCTGGTTATGATTGTAATTGAGAGAAAAATATTATAAATGACATTAGTTTTCCCCCGTATTTTCTTAGAAAAAAGTTTGTTTTGGAAATATTGCGATAATTTTTGTTTGCTTAGCCTAACAAACTACCAATTAGGTGGAAATTACACGTTGTGTAGTTATATATTGATGCGATATGCTAGTACCAAAAATTCTATTTCCCTTGCAAACTTTTCGAATATTTCTTACCCTAAAAAACAACTTAGAAATGTTCATAACTTACAAAACAAAGTAGAAAAAAATGTTCGATTGTGTATTTCTCATGCAATTTACTTCCTGCTTATGCTCAATACAGTAGTGTGTGCAGCATTAAGGGAAAAAAGGTAGTAATAATAAGACATAATGTATCAGCATTATAACTAATGCTTTCCCTTCGTTCAAACGTTCAAAGTAGTACAACAAACGGTTTGGCTACCAAAAACTGTGTGTGGATTTACGTGTACGCAAACCATTTTTTGCCGAAAAATAGTCCGTCACTCGCAGATGTTACTGAAACAATGGAAAAAAAGTACGCGAAGTTGAGTTGAATTACTACTACAACCCAACTTCACAGATCTTTGTCGTAAAGCATGCTCACTTACACATGAGCTTACGTCATCATTCCTTTTGCTATATTACGTACATAAATATGGTGAAGAAGACTTTTTGTAAAAGGATGTGAAGAAAAAGGGAAGAAGAAGTAGTCCTTTAACAGAGAATGAAAGGGAAGGAGCACGCAGGCAGCAGTTTATGGATTGTGTGAATGTATATCTACAAAAATAAATGTTTCTTCTCCAGAGGGTTTATTATTATACAACCTTGGATGTGCTTGTCGTGTGTTCTAAATACATCATTTAATATTTTTTATAAAGCTTGTGTACATATTCTTCGTCTTGATATAATATTTGCTCACGGATGGAGGAATGATGAAGCAAAGATAAGCAATAATATCAATGTTAAAATGTGTACATTCATTTTATAAAAGATGGTAGGATGTAGGAAGTATAGTAGGATATTGCCAATAAGTTATTTTCTTCCGATCTTAACCTGTGTCCCTGATTCTGTTGGCACAAGGAACTTTGTAATATCCGGAAAAATTACCGTTGCACATAAAATTGTTTTAGGTGAGCAATATTCAAGTGTCTTATATTCTCTTCCACTATATATATATTCTATATGTGTATAAGTAAACATCTGGCTACAGATTCATTTGAAAGAAGTCCTATAAACATTGTATACTTTTTGAAAATAAATATTCCGACTGTTGTAATTCAATTACTTTCCCTTCCTAATGTCCTCAAGGCGCTGATGCTTGATTCAATATGGACAAACTAAATTTGTGATGTGTCCTCCCACATACTATAGATACATGTTTATAGCCCAATAATGCTTCATATCTTACGCATTTTCGTGAAAAGTATCCTCCAGCTTTTCCTGCAATAAATTGCTAAATCATATAATTTTTTTGACTACATACTAAATTACTTGCGTACTAATAAATAATTTCAAATGAAACTGCTAAAATTGAAAAAAGGAAAGAAGTGTATAATCGATTAGCATGAAAGTGAGCTCTGAATTTCGATGATTTTTGGAACACACACAAACTCAACTTTTTGCTCTTTCGTGAAAACATAGCTATTATTAACGCATTAGCGTTAGATAAACAATGAAACATTGTAGGTTCGTATGCATGCAAGCATATATTATCAGTTCGTCCCACAAAAAAACCCTTTCTGGAATAACTACTTTGTTGATACTCAATCCAATCCATGTTTTTCAATTTTTCCTCGTTTATTTCAATATTCCTAATATTCAAAAAGAAACACGCGTATTCTACTCGCAACATTCATATATACAAATTACCGCATGTCTGCTCTAAGCTTCAGATAATAATAATGGTGTTTTCGGCAACATTCTACATTATTATTACTTCCTTAAACCATTTGTACTCATGCCTCTTGATAACTATAATAATAGCAAAGTGGAGACCGTGCAGTAATCTACTGTATGAATCTATACTATGCAACAAGCAGTTATTCCAAGAAAAAGAGCCATGCATTTCAGATTACACATTACTACAACACAGCTCATCACACATTCATGATACAATATTCAGCTTACTTGAAATTCATTCTTACCATCAAATTTGTATAATATTCAACCGTAACACAAAAAAAACTTGTGATGAAATTACATCGTGCTGTGTCATCCTCGTCCTCAATATTATTTTTTTCTGAAAATTTGCTCCTTCTCATCTCAGTGTTAGCATAGTAGTTTGTCGCTTCTGTTCCTTCCTTTTCATCAAAAAATGTTATTTGTTTTTCCGCAAGACAATGCAATATAGCATGTTAAGAGTGTTTATGCATGCAAGTTCTCGTTCTCTATGCATGTTTGACAATGTGGAGACGGATAAGTTAAGTAGTACTATGAAAAGATGTGTCTGCTTTGTGAACCAGCTACGCTACCCTCTGACAATGTTGAAAATGTGTTATGTTATGTTAGGGTTGAAGTAAAGACACGTGAAATTATACTGTTATACAAGTATGTTCCCGTCATCATATCCCGTCATCACAGAATGTTCATACTTTTATGAAAAAATATCATTCAAGCCTCTTTTAAAATAAAAAGGGCTTCTTTATATAGGTGGCTAACGTTTTTTTCTAAAAAGGAATGTGTATAATAACATATAACATCAGCTCTGGCTACTACTGCCTAATTTCTGTATATTATGATAATCATCGGCTGAATTCATCGCTATGATTATGACGGTAATAATAATCATTCGTGATTATTACTTTGAATATTGTGAAGAAGGAAGAGCTTATACTACAAACTAGCTACCCTTTTTGACGAAGGTTGGACATGCTGTTGACAGCTACAGTAGTTTGAAGTATCCTAGCCGCGACGTGTTGCCAATATGTATAGAATTATTTGACCGTTTCTGCAAAAAATATGATGAGTTGAGTACCCTTTAGTATACACTTATAATGGAAGGAAAGGAAACAAAAACCAGAAGTCCTTATATTGGATTGGGTGTACACCTCTCCGTTACTCCATTCGACATGTGTTGTGATGAGATTGGAAGAATATGAAGGGTCTAGTGAGCATGTATGTAAGTCAATGAATGACGTTTTTACCATGTAACTTATCTAAAAACTGTTGCAAAAAACAGTTGAACCATTTGACAAGTGTTGAGTTTCTAGTGAATTTACTCATCATCAATTTGTTCTTTCAACTTGAAAGATTTTTCGGTATGTAATATTAACGGATATGTGTGTGTATTGATAAAAAACATGGAGAAAAACTAATCACGCGACAGCTTGCAACAAGGCTTTTTTCACAACCAGGTCCTTTTTGTTCAGTTTTAAACCAGGTTGCAGGATCTATCTGACTTGCACTTTATGATTACAGGTTACGTTAAGAAAAGGCTAAGAAACTTGATTAAAATTGGCACAGGTTTCCTTCAAATGTCGAATTATATTTTTTTGTATGACTGTTCTAGTGTGTTCAAGTGTAAACTTTGCATTATAGAAGGGCCCCTTTTTCAACCGTACCGTCGGGCACACATATATAGACTTCCCTTTCCCCTTTTCTTCTGAATTTTCTATGCATACCAAATTTACTGCAAACATCAGCCATTACAAAAGCTTCGTTGACTATAAAAACCAAAGTCCCTGCATGAAAAGAAACTTGTCTACAATAACACAATGCTCCAAGAAAAAGCATTATGCCGAAGAAGCATTCACAGCAATGCAGAGGTCGTTATTTTCAGTGAATAAAAAAATGGAAGAAAACCTATTACCATGGCAATATTTTAAGTCCTTCTTTTAGAAAGAGAGAAACGAAATCCACCTTTCTTCAGTTTAGCAAAGAAAAAAAACCCACAGAAAAACAACCACCACGGTCCGTCCGGTCCACCTTATATATACCACCTCACTATATGCTCTTCCATATATAAACTGAAGCCATCAATTCCTCCTTTTTACATATGTATAACTTAGCCAGAAAGAAATGGGAATTGTATTCTTGTTTTCGTTTCCTTTTTTATTCTTCGACACAGCTTTTGGCAATCTAAGATACTGCATAATATAAAGGAGCTTAGCATTTGCTTCAATAGCGAGATATTCCATAGCGAAGCACACACACACACNGTATTCTTGTTTTCGTTTCCTTTTTTATTCTTCGACACAGCTTTTGGCAATCTAAGATACTGCATAATATAAAGGAGCTTAGCATTTGCTTCAATAGCGAGATATTCCATAGCGAAGCACACACACACACGAATATACAATGGGTCACTATATGCGTTCTTATCACTGGATATACCCCCAAAAAATAGGAACTCTCGGTGCAAAACAGCAAAGCTTAAGCTAAGTAGTATATTTATATATAGATATTGTAGAAAGTCCCAGTGGACATTAGGGAATCATGAATACAAATACATCCATAACAAAATGCTGTTTACCACAAACACATCAGCATTGTAGCACAGGTGCTTAGCATTTTCTACTACTTCTTTCCCCATCTTTACGGGCATCGTCTTCTTGAGAATGCCATACATACATTTATAAGATGCTGAATTCGCAGACTGGATAATAAAAACTGGCTGTCCATAAAGAGCACATACTATACAGCGTGTATTATACTAACACACAATACCACGCGTGGTTTATTGTATTGTATTGCGCTGAATATTATATTACCCACTAACAAAGCTGCTTTACATTGTCCAGGAGGAAGAGAGAAAAAATGGAATAATGTTCCCTGGGAAAATGAAGTTTATTATACATGGAAAGTAAACCTGGAGGATTGCTGTGTTTGCTTTTATAGTAGAGCCAAGAAAAAAACGATAGACTCGGGAAAAAGTACATCAATAACAAATGTAGTAGTTTTTTTTCATATAGAAATCTGCATTTATATTTGTATTTATATGCGTGTTGTACTTGTACACATAGGTTTTTACCAAGGAGGAAAATATAAGCTTTTGTCCAGAGTCCAGAGAGCTCAGTAAAAATGTAGTTGATTGGTTATGTGAGTGTACACTGCAGGTATATTCTGCTGACGATGGAGTTTGCACGAGGAATATTGTTATTAGGGATAATCATAAGAAAGACTCGTAAGGGAACACGAAGAGCAGAGAATGTGTGCGGCATGAATATGAATCGTTGATTTGATGGGAATGAGGAATGTTACAAAATGAGCTTTTCATAAATGTGTTATTGTGCAGTAGGCAAGGCACTATAGTGGGCAATGCTATATAGCTGTCGTGATATACATTTATAAATTGGTTTGAGCTACCTTGTATGAATATCTGTTTTCATAATCATAATAGAAGTTCGTTTGATTCAAAGCGTACACACTATATTACTTATAGTTTCCTAATACGATTCATTACTCTCATCATCATCTCAGCAGTGCACTTATGAATTTTTGGGGAATCTTCCGGCCGAGCAGAGTGGGAATAAAAATAAGTATAAATTATTATGAATTCTAAATAAATCATATATAAATATGTATCATTATATTATGTATTTCCATATTCCAGTAAAAGAGGGATTGTGACGAAAGCGTCAAATTCAAAATTTCTAAGAGATGCTTGCTTTTATATACCTGCTGCTGAGCTCCCAGTCAATGTCAGGTGCAATAACAATACTCACTTCTCGCACAGTACCGTTTTTTCTAAAAAATAATGATTTATGTCTGATTTCCCATGTTTCCGGTGTTGCTCATTTTTTAAGTAAAAGGGAATGAATATATATACATTGTTGAAAATGATGTTACTCAAAAAAAACGAGAATATTATTGAAAAAATATGGTTGAATAATATGGTGAAGAATTATTATTTGTCTATTTTTTTGTATATGGATGCCCCATGTAGAGTGTACACTTTACTTATTTTTGCTCATTCATTGAGACTCCCTGTGTTTCTATTACCGGCTACTTACCCGAAATTGACTTTCTAGGAACGAATAAAAATAAAATATCCATTAGTACCTATATTTCCTACAGAATAATTTTGTTTTGAACGTTTCCACGTACTTTAGTTGATACATTCAGGGAATAGAGTACAACTGGAAAAGATTGACAACTCGTTCACGCTCAATGACACTTTATACATTTGGGGTGATCATTAATAAGTCTAGTTTGTGTTATTAATAATCTCCAGTCGTTATTAAACAAGATTGATCTATTTTTCTCAGCAGCCCTTTGAGTAGATTGACTCAGAACTAGAATCATTCGTCATCATTTCCATAACTGTGGTCATCATTTACGTTATAGTATTTTCCGTAGCACGTGATGAATTACAGGATTGCCGTATTTATTAATGAGATTCAAATTCACTGTTGTGGAACGTTGACATGTCGTGAACATGATGCCTATTTTTCTTCTCATAATCAAACGAAATGCTAATGAAATGGGATATAATATTATGTAGGTTATTTTTCTATGAAACGAGAACGTGACGATGAAAAGCAAAATGTAAAGCTATTGTTATTGTCCATCACACATAGATTGTGGCAGCAGTAGATAAAAACGCATAGTGTTTTTTTGTCCTTTCTCATCATCTGTCCCCTTCATAATGGATCAAGGGCTTGTGCGTATGTGTGAATAAAGCAAGCACGGGCTGGAGATTGGGCTCGCTTGATAAGTAGAATTGTGCGTGCATGTATAAAAAACAGAGTTTAATTTTTTGTACGTGCCGTGCTGATGATGATTATCAAAAAGGGTTGGCCATTAGAAGGTATAATATTTATTCAGAAGTGTAAAATGAAAGGGGTACGTAATACGGTACGGGGTACAACGGGACGGGACGATGGGGTGTGATGGTCGTCAGTACACGTAAAAGGATGATCTTCAATTCAACGTTCTTCTGAACTGATATTTACAATGTGAATACCAAATTGAAAATCTATTCATCAACAAACTAACATCGTAGTTGGATTTTATAGTCTAAATACAACGAATTTAAATGGAAAAAGTTTTCGGCAACGATGCAGCAATGTTAATAAATTGAATAAAAAATGCTATAGTGCAAGTTAAAAGGTCACAAAGTTGAAATCAACTGGATCCACTAAACGAGACAATAAAAAATTGCATAAAACTGGATATATACAGCGGAGCGGCATATCAAAATACGGTAACAAGTGTGAAGACATTATTTAACTTTGAGCATAAATCATTGACAATAATTTTCATCGTTTAATAAAATTTCATGTTATGAACCGATTCACATGAAATTATGGTCTTGTTGGTTAGTAAAATCATAAAGAATATTATTTGTAATTTTCCCTACTTTTACAACTTTTATTCCGGTTTAGATTCAATAAAAATGGTGAGACTCCATTACAAACACAAGCGTGGTAGCGTAATTCAGGTTTTTTATGTGTTTATAATATCCTTGACGTGAACTACACAGGCTTTACCCCTTTCATTCATTCATTTATTGACAGAGACTGGGTGTCTTGTATAAAATATGTATATAAATTAATGCATGTTTTTGGTCATCCATTTTCAACTTGTACTACCCTTCCAACACTATATTATAGGCTCCACCTTAATAACACCACGCACCACGCCGTCGTGCTATTTTAAAGGAGTTCCAAAACAGTTTTAATACAAGTGTTTAGGTAGTTTACTCCATTTCCAACGCTTTTATTTACGCTAGTTCCCATTATCACGTGATATTCCACAGTCCACACACTGTCCTTTGGCTTTTTCCAACTCTTCTAAACTTATTCCATTTCTTCGGTCCAGTCGTCTTCATGTCAATTTATCAGGAAGGCTCTCTCTCTCCTTTCTTTCTCTGTTTCCTCACTTTCAATGTACTTTGACACTTTTCCCATTATTGCAATCTGGCAGGCTATTTTATTCACTCAAAAACATGTACAATGCCATGTAAGAGGTGAGAAAAAAGGAGGACGAGTGTGGAGTTAAAAGTTTCCTCACTTTCAATGTACTTTGACACTTTTCCCATTATTGCAATCTGGCAGGCTATTTTATTCACTCAAAAACATGTACAATGCCATGTAAGAGGTGAGAAAAAGGAGGACGAGTGTGGAGTTAAAGGAAATGGCATTTTAAAAACCTGGTGCCTACTTATTTATACGAAACCTGTCAATTCATTCCACTCCTTATGCTTAGCTGATTCCTATTTTATTTTTGAAATGGCATCATGAGAGGGTCATTTTATAGAGTGGATAGCAAAACTTTCTCTCTCTTGACAAGGTAAACCATTTCTTCCAGACGGCCACAGCACTATATATTCTTTTATGTAGAAATTTGGTGAAAACTCTTGTAAAAGCAAAACGGATTTTTGAATGTGGACCTCTAAAGTAAATTATGGACATGGTTGATTTTTCACACTTTTTTTGATAACATAACGTTTTCCTTCAATCGTTATTTTTCGTATAAATGTGTGAATTGGCGAACTCAATTGAATTTTTTTCCTTGAATTTATGATGGGCCCATTAATAGTGTCACCTCACAAACATCGTTATGTACTTTGTTCGTTCTGCTATATGACTTGCTTTACATTTGGCATAACTTTCTTAATATATATATATATATATAAAATTGTGAAAAGAAAGTACTTACTTTAGCTCAAGTCTATTTTTTCTGGATAGTAAAATGGAAATAGAATGGGAGAAAATAGAAGTATGAGTGTACGTAGACGACAGAGTGAAGGAAGAGAGTAGGCAACGAGTTCTTTTTCTAGGAATATAATACTTTTTGGCCACTTGATGTCACGCCTTTCTTGCCCATTCTCGATTTGTGATTGCATTTTTCCCTCAGCAGCAGAAAAAAGAATTCCAAGCAAATTCGGATTTTTTTCTCTCTCTCTCTCCATCCTTTTCTCCCTCCTCATTCAATTCTTATTCCTAACAAGTGACTGGCTGAGTGAGTGAACGTTTCAAGAGGTTTACATACGACGGAATCAAATAGTAAACGATTGAACGAACATTTCGCATGTACATACGTAAAAAAGTAAAATCATCATCACATCACATCACCACCATCATCCAATCGTTTCATTCTTTTCTTCTCTCTAAGAAAGTGTTAGATTTTTGTGGAAATGTAGTGGTGATGGTAGCGGTGGCGGCATTGGCTCAAGGAGAGAGAGAAAAAGCGAAGAATGAGAAGTGGAAAAAGCTCTGTGAAGAAGGGAAAAGAAAAAGTTGGAATACATTTCTTTGATGAAATGAAAAAGCGTGTAAACTATGCATGCATGCATGCATACATAGTTGTTTTGTACGTGAGTATATATAGCACCACTATTATCTAGTTACGTTCACAACATTTTTTCTGGATTTGGATGAAGTCCTAGAGTCCTACGTAGGCACTACTTTTGGTAGTGTTTATGCTCTCTCTCTCTCTCTCTCTCTTTCCAACTCTGGAAATATAGTCACTCACTTACTTTTCTTTAACTGGAAATTCTGTTCCAGAGGTTTTGTGTATGTAATGCCTTCTTTATTTCGTTTTCTTCAGCCCCCGTTTTCTCTTGTTGATTCACAGTAACTTGCTGACATAACGCTCTTTGATATAACAAACTAGATAGGATGAGGTTCATATAGACTTTCAGGTTGTTTGAGGGAATCACATTGTCATGTCTCCTCTCTACTTCTCACATCGCCAAAAAAACCTGCAAAAGGATTGAATATATGCCTGTGTATCCAACTTCTTCTTCAAGGGTATAAAGTTATTGTATCTAAAAACTCGACTTAGATATACCTAGCTGCCATATATAAGTATGTAAGTGTCTTTATGCGGTTTTTCCTCCCTGAGTACTTTGGCAGTTTTGACTTTGCACATGTACTCGTCTATATACATAGCTGATATAGGGATTGGGTTTGCAAGAGAAAGTTTTGGTTTCCGTTGACATTGGATATGTGGGTACAAATCTATGGCGAGCCGAACGGCGAGAGTGGTGGTGGTGAAGAGAGGAAAAGGAAAAAAGTTAAGTGAGGTTACACTTTTACCAAGGATGGTTTATAGATATATATTATTTGGCATTACATACCAACCACATGCTTAGCGTACTTAGTCTTAAGATACGATTACTATATATATCTAGACTATATTACACACAGAGACTCATTCTTTTCACAGTGGAACACTCAAGGCTTTTTACGAAATGCGTGTAGATTTGTTTCTTTCCTGAAAGCGTGAAATATTTTTAGCAGCTTGCTATTTCGATGCGTGTGTAAGTCGAAAGCATTCATTTCTAATGGATAATTCTGTCACACTTTGTTATCCAACCCTGAAAATACCTCAGGGATATA
>JAANSM010004492.1:0-11275 GCA_036850725.1 Orchesella villosa
GCTGGCCATCCGCACACATCATCCGTATTTAATTTTCATATCAGCGGACGGTCCTAAAAATTTCATGTCATTCAAATCGAAGCGTTGCAAAGTGTAAGGTGTACAGTCTGCTTTTGATAAAGTACAGTTTTTAAAATGTTAAGAATGCGGGGGTGGTCATTACTTGTTCTTGGGATCTGTTTGGTAATTCCTTCTGGATTTGCAAAAAAGTGGAATACGAATAAGGACTCTATTGTAGTTGATGGTACGAATTGCTTTTGAAAATAAAATAAAAAAAACCTCTTTCCCCTTTCAATAAATGTAATACATTGTGATTTTTTGCCCTCCGTATAGCTTCTTACTCGGATGATGATGAAGAAGGCGAGCTTCATTTTGACGCGTTGGATCAACCGGACAGACCAGAATGTATGACCTTAGATCACGAGCCGGGTGTTTGCATAACGTTGCGAAGATGCCATCCAATTTTGTTTAGTGAAAATGGAGAATTAAGGAACCCCAGCTTAGCTCAAGATTATAGCCAGAGCGTGGACGCTTGTGTAGCTCAGAATGCAGTGGATGACGAGCCAGTCAACTTTGATGAGATGGAGAGATCAGACAAAGGTGCAAATGTTCAATATGATATTAATTTATAATGTAAGAAATATCGTAAAGGTAAATGAAACTTAATAAGAATGATCTTTCATGCAGCTTCCGTTGGAGAAAGAATTCTTTGTTGTGCCAAGGATAAAATCCATTATGCACATAGATCATCCTTGGAAGCTTCCGATGAAGAGCTCGCGATGTATCCAACCACCACAAGTTATCCAGTTGTCCCTTTAGGAGGAGAAATTAATGAGGAATCTACTCAAAGAATTGATGATTTACTGGTAATTGATAATGGGCTTTCTGGACCATCGGCACCTTCGGAACCTATTGTAGACGTTGTTGAATCTACTGGGAGACCTGAGTTACAGCAGGAAAGTACAAATGTTCCTCAGAAACTATCTGAAGAATCTGAAATCACAACCAGTTTGCCAATTGTTGACTCGGTTCAGCAAGAACCCCAAGAGCCACAGGCACCTTTACCAACACCGGAAGAGCCACAGTCTGAACCTTTAGTTCCTGAGGAACCGGAACCACAACCAGAACAGCCTTCCGTATGTAGCAATTAAACTGCGTTGAAAGTAACATTTATACATATAGTTCAATTGAATACATGAATTATGCTTCTTAATCAGATCACAGCCGAGGACCTTATGAAGCCCAATGAGCCCACTGAAGCTTGCCCAGCAGTATCATTGTACAATACGTGGCCAGCTTTTGATAACTATCCATTTTTGGTATGTCATCGTTTTACGATGATCGTAATTTGTCAATAAGTCAATGCTGAGGCTGAGATTTTCATATGTATTTTATTTTAAGATGCATTAATACAAAAATTAATCTATATATTGTAGGCTGCAATCCAAACTCGTGTTAAGACTGGACCTTTGTGCAGTGGCTCATTGATCGATAGTAAGCAGCTACACATGTTTAAATACTTTAAATGAATAAGTTTCTTCAAGTTGAATTTAATCATGTGATTATTGACAATATTGACTTTAAAAAATAATTTTTTCTTTTCTTTTTCAGATCGCCATGTACTTACCGCAGCCCATGTAAGAATAAAGAATTAATCAAACGTTATGATCAGTATTACATCGATTAATCGATAACACATGACCACCCAAGCTATAAAATTAAACGAATCTTCATTTTCAGTGTCTCCATCGCTTTAACTCCCGTGATGTCGCGAGGATGCAAGTTCGTATTGGCTTCACCAAAAACCGTCTTAATGACACCTTCAATGACTACTACTTGGAACGGAAAGCCTCCAAAATCATTTTCACACAAACGTTTCCACGAGCAAAGCAAAATGGACAACAACATCGCATTAGTCCAACTTGATCAACCAGTTGAATTTGATGAGCACGTTGCCCCAATCGGTATTTTCAGTGGTGCTCGCGGCTTCGACGTAGGTAACTGCTCAGGCGTGGAAGCTGGCTGGATTAAATATGGAAATAGGAAGGTCACTGGAATTTCTGGAGGAGTGATCCATTACATTGAGCCTCCTACAAGTGACTTTGTGCTGAGGGAGGCTATCAACCGAATCTTTACAAATGCGGAATGCCAGTCTCAACTCTTTACAGAGATCACTGAAGAGATGTTGTGTGCAAAAACCGACATTTTCGAAGCCCATGGAATTTCAACCAATCAATTTAGAGGAAATGACGGTGGACCACTTGTTATTCAAGTTGGTGACCGTGTTCAACAAGTTGGTATTAAGTCATGGGCTTATGAGGGACATCAGTACCCCACCGTCTACACTAGAGTGTCAGAGTATTTAGATTGGATTCGAAATAACTTGCAGATGTAGCGTTATTAAATTTTATAAATGGGCATGTAATTTATTTATTTATTTATTTCTCATAGTTAACAGTATATTTTACTCAATACATATTTTACTATGATATACATTTGAGCTTTTGGGGGCACTGTAAGATAATCGTTTACTAGAAAAAGGTGAATCATCCTTCTATTATAGATGTATTGTATAATGAATGATAATTTCAAGTTTTTTATTTATTTCCAATTAATTTTTAACTGAATAGAGAATAAGTATGTCTAAGTAATAAACCGTATTATCTATATATTGCAGCGTTTTGAGAACGTGACATCATACCTTATAGATAACTATACTTTTTTACAAGTTAACATTTTGAAAGTGAATTCTACAAATGTGCCAATGCAAAACATGAGAATATCTAGGAATTCATACTATTCATGCGATGCAATGGTATTTTCAGTATAAAGCGAAATAAAATGACTTCGTTCTGGTTATAATAATAAATTCTTAATTGCGTTATGGAGTGGATCTGATTTTACTTACAGAAATCGACTTAGTTTCGTCAGTCAATAGAAGACTACTGCGATAATGAGTAACAATTAGAGAAATACTTTCTACTCATACACACAATCAGGATCTGTCCCATCTTCAGGTTTCTTCTCAGGATAACAAGGCAATTCATCGACTTTATCCTCGTAAACTTGTCCCAATGAAGGATCTTGTTGTCCCAAAGAGTTCACACAAAAGCATGTTTCTCCAATGCATTGCCATGGTTTGTAGTTTCCATTTGAGCAGCATTTTGGCTTTCCAGTGGCACTGTTATCAAGGAGGAGCCGTGCTCGAGCACAGTCTGAAATTGCGACCACTTTCTTAAGTACGCATATTCAATAAAAACGTTAAGATTAATAGAAGCGTTTTATAAATCTAGTCTTACAGCAGTTCATCCCAGTTGCAGCGGCTGTGAACTTTTCTGCTTCATATGTCTCTATCTGCGTCCCATTCAGCGCTGCACAGTACATCCTATTAAAATCCGTTTGAATTGCTGCATAATTTCCATCAGGATCACAGACAGGCATGTCTGCAACTATCATTTTTGTACCGTCCAGTTCAGCTTCTGCGATTTGAACCTCAATTCTGGCTCGAGCTAGCTCACAGTCTCTCATGTAATAGCGGGGCTGCTCCTCGTCAAATACGTGAATTGTTGGGTCATCTTTGAAATTAAAATAATACATATTAATGACAATTTAAACATACTAGCATTGCTATATATGTAATTATTTTAAGCAGTACTCTTACAACAATCACACTCGTTCATTGCATGCATTGCAAAAAGCTTTTCCGGGTGAGATCTACAAAAACACGTTCTGACCACACACTGCAACTCGTCGTAGTCACCATTTGAAAGGCAATGAGGGAGTCGTCCACATAAATCCGAATTCCTGCAATCTTGCGATGTCCCTGGCACAAGCTTTTAGGAGGAAAAGTCAATATTTATAAACATCATAGGTTATCCAACGTTGCCAGAAGATTTTTTTTCTTCATAGAACGGAAACCAATTCTTTCACCTACCACAGTCTTGATATTCACTGTTCAAAGCTAAACCGAAAATTCTTTCCCCACGGAGGTTGCTGCAGTAGCACCTAAATTCATATTTCAAATATAATTCACATCATTCACCTCTGGTATCTGATAAATGAGACAAAGAAATAGCTTGAAAGGGCAAAGAGAAGTGCTAATGGCTAATAGTAATAGCATTAATTACTACGTCTTACACAGAGCCCGGTAGACATTGTCTCGGTGCATAAAAACCTCCAGCGTCACATTCGGGATACATTTGAGCAATACCCAAAGTACCCTTTTCTTTGGCCACCTCATACTCATAACGTCTAGTCATACAGAAATTTGGATCTTTTGGCTTATCATCTGGTTCATCCGGAGCTGATGTTGCTACAATCAAGATTAAATGGTGTAATTAATTCACTTCCTACAAAGTTGAAAGTAATTATTGCTACGATTGAGTGAGTGAGGGTTCACTTCCATACTTCTTCGACATTTTGCAACTCCCGTGTCTTCAGCTACACACGTTAAATGAGGTCCACACATCTCCGTTGGTTTTTGTTCACTCATGGTTGTGCATGTGTCATTTTCTTTTAAATATTCAAAACAATATTCACAGCAATTGCAAACATCCGGATCAAGAAACGTTCTGTAACCCATGTTCGTACAATTTCGGGCCTCTGGACATGGAAACATGTATTCTGAAGTTTGCTCAGCACAGTAACTATCCGTGCAATAAAATGAAAATACTTCGTGGTGACATGCAAAAAGTGTTACTATAAAACAAATCACTGCTGTGGTTTTTGAAATTGCAAAGTCTACGTGGTTAATCTTGGCCATGTTGAAAGCAGAAATTAATTCACAAAATTGTTTCCTAATTTTCGTTGTGAGGAATTAATTTTTCTGCAGTTTGTCAATACACACTAACCAACGTCAATGAATGATGCATTTAACATGCCTACTTAGTCACTACACTGAATCTCTTATCGAAATCTTATCTTTTGTCATTGAATTGATAAGAGTGTCCACAAAGTCTCAATGTGCTATACCTGGCTATACATGAAATATGATATTGCACCTTTTTAATTACGTCGACCAAATACATGCATAGCTAAGTACTTATACACGCATACGGTGAAAATGATTTGTTGGACATTATTTATATAGATGTATCAAATGACGATGATGATGTAAATCGCTTGTCGCTGGTGTTCTCAACATTCTTTATGGATGAAATCAATAATCGTATTTAAGCATATACCATACCGACGTGTGATGAACGTACGTACATTTAATTCATAACAATATATTATATTACATTATCACAATGAAAACCTTTTTCTTACATATTACTTGAACATATGACAATTAATTAATAATTCACGAAAAAATAGTCCTACAAGATAAAATACGAATATACTTGAATTTATTGTGTTATAAACGGCTACAACGTCTTAAAATACGTAGTATCTTCCACGCCATTGCGCGACGCAACCTTATGATTAATTACCAAAATCAAACTAATAAAGCAACAACGAGTTCATAATCAATAAATTATTATTTGTGCAATCTGTGGATTAGCATTAGTAATATATCTAATTATATCTTACGGTTGGAAACATTTCCTTCAGCGCATTGTCCATGTTCCCGTCATACTCAACCGCTACCTCCGGAATCACCACTTTACCAAACTTTTTAGCTGCGTTGTTGATATATTCTTCACAATCCTACACATGGATCAGTATATACATATATATATATATACTTTGTTACGATATACTGAAATCATTATCTCATAAAAGCTAAGAATTAAAAAATTTGAACTATTACAATTAACGTACTTTCATTGCATCGTTCCAACTCGTATTTTCTTTTGGTCTTTGTGTTGGGAACTCTTTTGAAAACACTTTTATCGCATAATTCTTTGAGTCCAGTGGTATATTCCAATGCCTATTTTCATCGAATGATACGATGAGTGCTATTTTACGATCTAGATCCATGCCCAGAATTTTGCTAGGCCAATACGGATATTGCTGCATTTTCACCCAACACAGCAAGTGAGGTGTCTGAAATTCGAAACACCAAACTAAAATTCTAACGTAACAGTATAATACTATAAAACAAAATAGATCTTATGCCCGATTGGGTACCTCACAAGTTTCCTTTATTACTCTCTTCAAAACACACGGAAATTCCGGTTTCCCTTTCTCATTCCCAGAAACATCCTTGATACGTCTGATGTAGCACGTGGAACATGTTAATAATTTATTTAACTGATCTTTCACAACCTTAATGAAGCTTTCAACTACCTCACACTGCTCTGAGTGAGCTAAATCATAAAAACAGTTTCATATTACAGTACACGTATACTCTCTCAATTATTTTCTAAAAACTTCAATCAAGCCCAATTTGTATAGCACATTTGAAAATGAATTCAGAATTCATTACCTCCGAACTTCTCAACAATTTTGTAACGAACTTGCTTGAAATTGCAGAAGTACTCCTCCACCGACTTGTAGCCATTACAATGTGCCTTCGACAAGATTGCATCATAGCAATTAATTGCCGCAAGGCATTCCTTCTGCTTCAAAATCGCAGAAGTACTCCTCCACCGACTTGTAGCCATTACAATGTGCCTTCGACAAGATTGCATCATAGCAATTAATTGCCGCAAGGCATTCCTTCTGCTTCCTACTTTTCTGATTTGGTTTAATCTGTCAAAACGTCCAAAAAATAACAAATATTTAACAATTCGAGTTCAAACACCGTTTATCATTACGTTCAATGCTTTAACATTTAAACAAAATAAATTGTTTGGACATGCATAATTACTTAAGTTATTACTTACACGAAAGGCATCTCTGATATCACGCGTTAATCTAATCAACGCTGAATTAAGTGTACTTTGAGGAACATTAACCAAATTAGGAATACGCCTATGAAACAAACAACCAAAGAACGATAATCACATTTCAACAAATAAATTGTTTGGACATGCATAATTAAGTTATTACTTACGCGAAAGGCTTCTCTGATATCACGCGTTAATCTAATCAACGCTGAATTAAGTGTACTTTGAGGAACATTAACCAAGTTAGGAATATGCCTGTGAAACAAACAACCAAAGAACGATAATCTATTAACTATGGAATAACCTCTTACGCCTTACACCTTATGATTTATAAAGCAAATGCCATCCAATAATGAATAATGTTAGAATCATAATTTAAATTTCAAGCCACAAGCCCGAACTTACGTTTTCTCACCAACAACGCATTCCGAACACATTAGCATAGTCGTTGCTGTTTCCTCCATCATAGCAACTTGGAGCGGCTTATCAAATACGGGCGGTGGAAAGCCTGGGTACATCAGTGAACACTGGCGATGATATCCTCTACCGCACTTTTGACAAGTGAAAAATATTTTTGGAATGTAGCATTTCCAACATCGGGTACCAAACATTACCTCTGGAACAGCGAATCGCGTAGGCACATCACCATTCTCGTCTAGATCATCAAAACCTAGTCCCAATGAAGTCATCACTTCTATGAAATCTTGCGTACCGTCCATCGCTGCTGAGCTGCTATTCTCAGTGACTCTTGAATCATCCTCCTCCTCCATGTCCAACACTGGACGTTCCACTTCCATTTCTTCATCCATCTTACACTCCGTCCAACGCAAATAAACACCGGCACTACACAGTTCAGCTATTAACAAACTTACTTAGTTTCGTCATTCCCCATTACAATTAAAACCAAAATATGAAATAGCGTTTTATCAATTACACTTTACGACTAGCCTAGTAGCTACTTTCCATTTTCAGTGAAAATTACCTTTGTCGCCTGTTTGCAGTGTTGGCCAGGACTCCGAAGTCTTCAGATTGAAACGTCTTCTACAGCAAGCAAAAGCTAACCAAGATAACTAATAACTAACTGTCCGTACTGATGACTGAAACATTTATTAACAATCAAATCCACAATTGACAATCAACAACGCAATGCCAACAACAAACTACCTTTTCGTATAGGTTAAACACACGATTCAAAGCTTAAGGTTAAACTTAAACACACGATTCAAGAGATTCAAAGCTTAATCGACAGCAATTGTTCAATTTACGACTGAGAAGAGCAGGGAGGGTGGCATCAGTCAGGAATACTGTATATCGTCATACGTAAGTAGCCTTATCAATTATACAAATGAGATGGTCATGGTAAAAAGGATAGAATGCGATTTGAACTTATGAACAAAGACGAGGACGAGACGACGACGCATTTGTTTCGAGTGAGAGTTGAAAATATGGATGGATACGTTTGGATGGACTTGGACTATTCAAAAAATGCAAACGGACGGTAAAAATTTGTCAACCTAAAAGATAATACGTATGTACGTATTACGTAAATTTGTGTTAATGCTAGAAATGTATTTTAAATGCCAAGACAAGTTAACATAATATTATCCCGTCATTTGCATATTTGCATAATGAACAAAGTACAAAATGTATCATCATATCATCATCATATCATGAGCTTTGGATTTCCTGTAGCCTGTAGCAGCGTTGGCTCTAGAGTAACAGCGTTGTAATGTAAAGCCGAACGGAAACTCAAGGTCAAACCAGTGTATCGGCTGGGAGGCTATTCACATTGTAACCTACAAAAGCCCTTGGTTGGTTTACTTTTTTCTTGTTCTACTAAACTATCAAATATCTACAAACAAGCCATGAACTTTTAGCTCTAGCAGTGAGTAGTGAAGTACTCCTTCCTTGTCATTGTATTCCATTACGTTAACAGTACATAGACACAGGAGGAGGATGGAATTATGGTATTGTGCAGGAATTAGGCATCCGTACGGGTATCCTACTTCTTGAAGGCCAGACCGTACATAGACACAGGAGGAGGATGGCATTATGGCATTGTGTAGGAATTAGGCATCCGTACGGGTATCCTACTTCTTGAAGGCCAGGAGGCTACATTGCCGATGTGTAATCGGAGTGTACCGTAAATGCGGATGGAAGAAATGTATTTTAATTTTTAAGTGTTTGATATGAAACAGCATATCACGGAGTAATGGAACAAGTTCCTCCAGTTCCATGTGTTATCGTTTGAAAGTAACTAACCAATGACCAAAGCATAAAATGATAATAATGTAACAACATAAAAAGATTGCATTTCATTTCATCAGGCAAAGGCAAGCCACCTCGTACACAAGGCCAATTATATAAATGTAGTGTAGTGTCCATAGTCCATGTCACATGTGTGCAGGTTTTGACAATGGACAGCCTGGACAGAAACTATAATGCCCCTCTAGTCGCATAAGTGATAGGTTTATATCTTTTATTGTTCGTCACACGCATTAAAATAACAATCCTTGATATTGCCGAAGGCCATCCTAGGACAAACCATAGGCTCGTGCAGAATACTAAATATTTCATGCGAATTTTTGCATGGGATCTTATGAAATCCTATATTCCCTGAGCATGACAATATCACATCGAGCTAAACTTTTGTGTGTGTCTCAACTCAACAGAATAATTCATGCCTATCACCTATATTAACGGAGTCATAGGGTATATATAGTTTTTTTGCTTTATCTTGTAGCAAAACTTCATGTACTTTACCAAACGATATGATGCTTTACAGCCTAAATCCCTGGTGTTCGTACTACCCCAAAATCCTTAATGCATAATATATACATGTGTATATTTCGATTCCAACTTCCAAAGTCGATGTGTTAATGACGATGGTGATGTGATGATGCTCAGTTGTGTTGAGCTCACCACACATGATATGAATGTTGATAACTTTTTGCTTTATTGGTAAAAGGCTGAGCTAGTTAAGTAAACTAGAGTGCGCCGAGGGGAAGTATATAATATGGTATATAGTATATAGTCAACGCAATATAGTGTATCTAATATCTATATTATATCCATTCATCATTACTTACAAAAGGATGTTTGAAGTAGTAGTGTAGCAATGAAAACTGCTACATTTTATATACACTGCCGTCGAATAATGCGTAATGCATTGGACATACATCTCACAAAAGTATTGTTAGGATGTATGAGTAGGAACTTGAGTTGACTATGGTGGAATGGAAGTACGCTTACATTAGTGAGCTACTCTTTCTTTTCATTTTTTTTACAGATTCCTGCAATGCAATATACGAAACTGGGCTATCCTTTACATTTCATCGCTCTAAGCTACTGTACTTTTGGGTAGGTGGTAACATTCATTGTGTATTTTTTTATCGTATCTTTGCTTGCAAAACATTTACGAAGGAAACATCAAAGGAATGGAATGATGATGCAAGATGCTATATGTTGGATATGTGTACTGTGTAGTAGAGTCAACTGAATTGAATGTAATAATTCGAATTCTCTCTGCAATACAAGTCCATTGCTGTTTAGGTATGTTCATAGCTCTGTAGCTGAGAAAAGGGTTGCGGAAAATGAAGATACGTGAATCCCTCATGTACGTAGTAGGTTGGAGAGAAGACCTGCTAATTTTTAATGCCTATATTATGTTACATATATAGCATATAGCCAACACAATGCAAAAAAGCAAGTGTAGCAAGTATATAGACAACATTATAGTAAAAGGTAATATGACCAAATGTGAATTAATATGGACAAGACATGGAGTGAGTGAGTAGCAAGCGAGAGGATAGTTGATAGTAGAGAGGAATTGGATTTTTGTATTTTTGCAAATTCTCAAGATGCAAATGTGTAATGTATAATTTTTTCAACTTTTACCACTAGCTGGTACATATTTACTCGTGCAAAAGATCAGCTCCAGTGTGCAACTTTCAACTAACAACAAGAGAAGAGTGATTGTAGTCACTATTTGTTGGTGTGGTGGTATTTTGAGCTGTGTTTTTTGGAGGACGAAATGAATACCCTTCTGGAGGAAGTAGCCAATTAATATTTGTTGAAACATTTAGTAAAAAGGTGCGAATGTGGTTTATGATTTCAAACAGAGAGAACAACTGTGAAATAGTACATCAGGCTATACATATTCACATATATGTACAACATACGATAGGAGAAGAAGCATCGAATTCTCATCAACAACGGCAAGAGGTAAAGATACATTTACAAAGAGTAATTACAAATTGAGTCTGTATAAAGCGTAGATCAACAATGTGTTGGAATTGAATACTATATTCGAGTTTATGCATTCGCGTTCCATGGTCAATACCATTATCGCGGGGAATGGGCAAATAAAGGCATTGCGTTAATTAAAGTTTTTAATACATTGTATATGCGAATAAGTACAAATTAAGTGAATCAAAATATGAGTGCGCGTGTTTAATATGACCCATTAGTAACATCGTTTCAATTTGTAATTGATACTAAAA
>JAANSM010004493.1:0-11273 GCA_036850725.1 Orchesella villosa
AATGTGTCATAATGATGAGGATTCGATTTGTGCTCTTTGAATTTGAAAACATATGCACATATGCTTATTATTAGACTTTCTGTCATCAATTCCCAGTGCAAATAGAAAACCTGTTCCCAGCGAAATGCGCATAAATCATAATAATATGATATGATAGGAATAGATTGTAATGATTGTATTCTTTGAAATGGAATAAAGAGAAGAATTAAAGTTTTGGGAATCCCTGATGGGTGTCTTTGTCTCCTTCCTATTAACACTTAGGTATATTGCATCATATTGTCATTTGCTACTGTTTCCACCCATTCTTTTACTTCATCTCAACAACATTACATTGCAATACACAGGACCCACGCTCCACGTATATAATTCTTCCATTTCTCCTCCTCCTTTTATCTCTTTCCTCGTTCTCATTAGCAGCAAAGGCATTCCGACAATTCAGCTTTGGCGTATGAACAAGCGGAGACAGAGTGAGAGAGAAGTGTGTGGAATAAAAGCCAACGAGGTTCTAAAGAGCTCAAGAAAAATTACAATTTGGAAGCAAACAAAGAGTCAAAAGAACAAAACAGAGAGGAGAGCATATATAGATGAGTATAGCGTGGTAATGTAATGCAATCCAAATGGCATCTTCAAATTGGCAGTGTTTAACAGTTGACCCCGTGCCAAATTGACAAGAGAATAAAAAAAAGAAGGAATGGAATGAGACAAATCCTCATCATCACAGCTCATTGTCTTCTCATAAATATAGAGGGTTGACAATATAGGCTCCCATTAGATTTGAAATACTACCATCCAAACACAAGAAAGCATGGGAGCATGACAAAGATTTACAAATTTTTTTTTGGAGTGTGTTCTTCTCTACTGCTGAGTTGTCTACAGCCGACGACGGGAGGGCAGGGCACGAGAGAGAGGAAATTATGCGGGCTTTGTCTGTGCTATACTTTTTGTCAAGAAAAAGATGATGATGATAATCCGCCTGGAATCTTAATGTGCATGTGTTGTGCTCCCATTTTTTTCAACCCAGACTCCAACTCCATACGACATTCCAAGTAGAAGTTTTTTTAACTTCTATGATATAATGGCGTTTCACTTTAATAGCTGTTCTAAACGGAGTTCAAACTTTGTTTTGCCTTTCCTCCACCATATTATCATCAACCTCTTTCTCTTGTCTCAGAGAAAAATGTAACACAATAACTTGTTCTTCACCCCGTTCTGGTGGGGTAATTACTTGACTTTTATATCATTGTATATGAGACTGCATGAGCACACAGAAAAGAAACAGTGTCACCACATCACCACCACACGTGGGTGACTCCATGCCCATTATCCATATATATATTTATATCAACGAATTATCCTACTTTTTAGATAAGGTTGAGGCTTAGATGATATGATGAAATATGACAAGGGAAGCGTACAGTCAAGATTTAGTTTTGTTGTAAGCACGACCGAGCCCATGTAGCTAGAGAACATTTGCGAGAGATGAAAAGTAGGAAAGAATGTGTCTTCAAGTCTTAATGGGCGACAACAAGCCACCGGAAATGATTCCATTTTCATATGCTGTCAAAATGCATTATACTTCAACCAATGTTTAGGCCTTGGAACGGGATCTTAGGGAGCAGAAATAATGGGAGGATTTTGGTTGAGCTCACGGTTTAAATACATTGTGTAGGATAAAAATAAGAATGGAAGCAAGAAGCACGGGAGCAGTTGTTTAGTATAATATTTAAAGCTTCTGTTTGAATATCTCTCTTCTACTATCATGGTGGTAATCAACCATTTTACGTGAAGAAACATGATCGTAAAGTGGAGAGAGCATCTCGACAGGAAAGAATGTTTGCAATGTGAGACCAACTCAAGAAGCAGAGAAGGAGAACAACGTGGAGGAAACTTGTTTTATGACTCTTTTGTTTCGTTCCACTTGTGCAATTAGCCACGGTTATCATCATTGTGAGCATTACGGGCATATATTACATTGTAGGAAGTTGGCAACAGTTTTAACGGCGGATCAGTGGTTCCAAGACCTGGTCGTTGCTGTGCAACATTCAAAGTAGCAGTATTAGCCCTCATTCCACAAGGCACAAGGGTTTTACTAAAAAGTCTTGTTCCGTTATCAATAAAGCATGGTCGCAGGTATCTGTTCTTGCTTGTGGGCCTCAAATCCTGATCTAACCCCGACTTTATTTAATTTAACGTCGGTTCTAGTTTAGTTCTAGCTTCGTATATATTCCATTTTTAAGCTTGTTTTCATCTTATATACCAGGGTTGATGTCAAGACTAGCTTTTTTCTTCGTTTAAATTTCAAGAGTTAAACCGTCATTTCATTTTTCAGAAAATTTCATTACTAGCAACATTGTTTCCCATTGTTGGTAAGAAAAAGGGTGCGGGCTTCATCATCAAAAAAGTTTTTTTCCATTGAAATTCAAAAGAAAATTTAGTTATGTGACGGTGATAATGATGGAATGGAGGTGCCCTTGTGCTTTTTTACTAAAGCATGAAAAAAAAACTTTCAAAAAATAAAAGATTATATATCATTCAACTTTAAAACAGGCACACAAGCTAAGACTTTAACACGACGCTTTTCTTTCTCTTCCTCAATTCATTCCCATCTTTGTGTGTGTGTATTTTTTCATGAGGAAAAAGAAAAAAAAGAAGAAAGGAACTTTTTAAGAAAAAAATTGTCGCGCTAGTGAGTATGCATACATCTAGAGGGAAAAAACAAACTTTTCTTTTCGCTTTCTTTTACTATCATCATCGGGAGTTTCATAGTAAAAGAAAATGGGGAAAGAAAAATGAAGAAAATAAAAGAATCAAGGAGAGAAAGAAAGGTGGAGATAAGGAACTACGTATTAATTCAAGTGGGCCAAGTACATGCTATATACCCTTAAAACATAGAAAGAAGAAGAGCGATACAAAAAATATACAAGAAAGAAAACGAGCTTCTTTTATTTTCCTTGCAGAAAAAATAGAGTATAATAGACAAGGGGGCTTGGGGAAAAGGAGAGCTTCTTGGGAGAAAATCATTAAAAGAAAGAAAAGGGTCACACAAACGAAACGAGTACTTTTTTCCTAGTGTCACATCTCAGAAAGGAAAAGAAGAAGAAGTGAATTTTTGTACCGTTTTCTCATACAACCACCACCCAAAAAGAGAAAGAATAGAGAGAAAAAAAGAAGAAGAAAAGTGAGCCCTGTGGCAAAGAAACTTTCTCTTTTGCCTTGCTTTCTCTCCCAGAAAGATATTTATACATTCTTTTTCTTCTTGCTTTTTTATATTTCTCCTTTCTCTCTCAACATTATTCTTGTGCAGTCTCCTTCTCCTCCTTCAGTGTTTGCTCATTGATGAAAATAAAAGAAGTGGGAGATGAAGACAGAAAAGAAAAAAAAGTTTCTTTTTCTTTGCTATTCTTTCCATCCTCCATTTTTGCAAGAGTCCAATTTACTAAATAGATACCAACATCCCTATCAACCTACAAAGAACTGGAGCTTTCTGTCTTTTCAAATGAGGTCCACATACAAGGAAATAGATAGAAACACGTATCTAATAAATAAGAATTTCTTTTATGCTGTTTTTTTTCTCATCCCAACTAATTTATACTGGTCAGCTAGCCTCTCATTTTTTTCCGCCTACATAGTTCCCCATCCAACATCCAACAGTCTTTTATTTTCAAGAATCCATACAATCCCCAACTTCATTTTAGGTAGAAACTCCTTCCCTTTCATCATCATAACGTAACATGACCATATCGTCATCAGGATGAGAATGATTATTACAAAGAATCATAGTATACATTTTTATCCTATGTCAGAAAAAAAAATAAAGAATATGAGATCAAAGGAAAAGATTCGAGGACAAATATCATGATGATAATATGTGACAAAAACATTTTTTGTTTTGATTTCTCCCTCGTCCATCCATATTTAACAAGGGAGCCGAAGCCAAAACTCGTCCAGGCTTTAGAGATAAGTATATATAAAGTAAAGGAGGGAAGCACAGCATTAAAGATTAATAGGAATCTAATGCATTTTTAATAACAATAATTCTGTAGACTTCCATTTTCCAGAGGAGTGTAGCTAGTTACATGAGAGAAACACTCACATTCATTTCAACACATTTGATCATTTTGTCATAATGATAATGTATTTTTGGTATTGTCGTCACAAAAAAAAAGTTATTATGTTTATGATGCAACGCAATGCATAGAAATGATGATCAATAAGATGAGAAATGATCAAATATTTAGCAACACTCTTACAAAAGCCTTTTGCCAAAAAACCAAAGCCAAAACCAACTACTTTTTCAAATGGAAACAGAGTCATCATGATTTTTATGACCACCTTTTCTTTCTCCCTTTTATCCCACACAACAATAAAGAAGGAGAAGGGGACACTTGGAAATATGTTCCGGGAGTTTCGAGTATCACTGTACATCGTCATCATCATCACCATCATCATTATACTCACATGACAAACTTTCATAACCGAAGCATGAGCTCATTACATATTTTTGTGGTCATTTTTTTTGGTGAAAAAAAAACTGATTCATTTTAGTAATGCATATACAATATCTTCCAATATATTATGTGTGTGCATGGTCATTTATATAATGCACATTCGATTTTTATTCCCAATGCTCCCCATTGTCAACACAAAAAAGAGGACAATGACATCCATTTCCTTTTCCCATTTTTTTTATCTCTCCTCTTTCTTTCCGTCTCCTAAATATTTTTGCCTGGTTTCCTTCTCTCTCTCTCTCTTTTTCTCTTACTTATTCTTTGGGCTCATTGTCACGAAAAGAGAGTAAGATAATAAATCCCGCATCTGACTCAGCCATTGAGTTCTCAAGTAAGTGGTCCATGCCGCAGGAGGACTAGCGGGTGACACATCCACACAATGGGATCTCTAGGAACCACCACCACAAGCAAAGCAAAGCCAAAAGAAAAATGGTGCACATGCTTTACAATCACAATCAAAAAACGATCAGTATCGCGTGAATAGCTCTGTTTGGGAAAGAGCCAAGGAGTCGTCTCTTTTTCCCTCTCGGAAATAATGACAAAAGATTATGAGGATATTGTACGTTGTACCTATAGGGATATACATATTTATATATGTATATCATTATGATTGTTATTATGGTTTATTTATGATTCCGGTGAGTGAAAGTTGAGTACATGCTGTACAAGGATGCTGGTGTGTTCTGCTATATGCTATTTCAGTTTCTTTATGAAGGTGACTCAGATTCTGCTCATTGTTATGTACTCCCTTGTCCATTTTCTCCATACATCTACACCCATTATACTTTCTCTTTATAATAACCCAGCTTTTACTTACGACAGAAGAAAAAAACCACATTCTTTTGGAAAGGAAACGTAAGCCCTTGTTCACTACTAATGGCTAAGAAGAGGACAAAAGGGGGGAAACATAACAAAGGATAACATGGTGACAAGCACAACAACATGAGCAAACAATTGATAACAAGAGTAGGAGATTGAGTTGACAATCTGTTGAAAATTGTGTGGTTTTTTGGGGATATTCTTGTTAAAATCTTGGCATACAATACATAACGAGCACAGAGCCCTTGCACTCTCAAGAAGAAGACTAGTTTCGAAAGGGGAAGAAGACAAGTTATGTATATGAGAAAGGAGACCAAGTTATTTACTCCTGGACAAATATAATGCATTCTTTTCATCCCAAGTCCGGATTTCGGAGGAACATTTAAGGATAACAATACACGTGTCTACTTGTGCTTCCCGAAAAAAAAATTGAAGATATTTCTTCCTCGGCTCACCAACCCAGTCAATACAGTCTTTTGGCTGGTGATTATTCCGAGAAGAAAGGTGGAAAGAATAAGTAAGCAAAGCACAAGGACTCTTCCACACAAACACACAAGCTTAACAACATACATATTCCGGTTTGACTCCTTCAACTCACAAATATAAAAGGAGAAAAGGATCAAGAATGGGAAAATAACAAGGCAGGAGGAGAAAAAAGGGAGGAAATACCGGAACAATTTATATTTGAGAGAGAAAGAGCACACACAATAAACACACAAACAATAATAATGTACTTGAGCATAGAGGCATGGCGTGGCATGAGAAGGAGAAAGGAATATTCACTGAGCCAGAAATATATGCTCTCTCTCTCTCGACGTATGGAAATGAACCGTGTGTGCTATATGCTACTATTTTTTGTATAATATCCTCTATTCATGTCTTTATTCGCATCAAACCATCCGAAAAGATTGAGGGGAGGAATCCTAATGGGATGGAGGTTATATAACCAAAATATACTTTTTATAAAAGTGAAGAAAGTAAGCAAGTTTTCTATTATATAAATATTATATAAGTATATATGCATAGTCAAGTCAAGATCTTTATATAGATGTAGTGGGTATGCATGTCACACAAGAAAATCATTCAAGAATCAATAGAGCACAAGCAATAAAATATTATATCCTATTATTTCCTCTCTACCTTTCCTCCTAATAAAGGCATCTTTTTCCCCATCCTAAAATTTTTTTATTATTCGTTGCACACCACGTATAAAACGTGCTCAATGCTTGGATACGTTTAAGTAAAGCGTGAGACTTTGAAAAGGATTCTATTTTTGCATGCAAGCGATAAGTACACACATGTATATCTATGCTTGTTTATTTCTTTCTTTTTTTTTGGCAAAGATAGAAACGATAAACATGGTCATGATGATGATGATTTGAAGACCAGTACAGAGAAAAGGATAAAATTTGATGTCCAAAAGATATGAACCCATTTCATTTCATACTTTAGCTGGCCAACTAAATAAAAAGCAATATGTGCGTAAATTTTTTTGAATGCACATTCCCTTAAAAGAATGCATACAAACATTGAAAAAAAAACTGGATAAAAGGAAAAACGCAACAAAAATGGACGAGATTGGTAATGCGATCATTGACCTCATGTTTTAGTGTGCATTACAGACACCAGGAAACTTAAGATTGGATGTAGATGTGGATGGTTTTGATGCTCAAAAAAATTATGACAAAAACAGAAGCTAAAAAAGAGTGCACTTTAGAAGAGCTGCAGAATATATATATAGAATTTAGTTGATGGTGTGGTGAGCAAAACCACAACGCTTTTTATCTATTCCATTTAATTCCAATAATTGGAAAAGAAAAGGGACTCGACATGAGAACCTTTATTGGAGTAATAGACACGATGATCTTGATCTAATGGTTGTGGCTTGGTAGAAAGCCGCAAAGTGAAGTTGTATATGGATCTACTATCTCTAACCCCTTTTTATTTTTAGATTGCTATCAGTAAAATCACAACAGAAAGCTAAATCTAAAGTGCCAAAAAAGAGATTAGAGAAAGAGAGAGAGCTGGTTAAATTCTATTATCATTTTTATTGCACAACGCATGTTGTATTCAATGTTCAAGGGAAAAAAGGAGCATTCTTTCTACTTCTACCCCATTCGTTCATCTGCTGATCTGATGCTCTCTCCTAATATTATCCAACCAAACCGAATCCAACTCTTAACCAACTTGTTTATCTCTCAGAATCGAATTGGAAGTTTTGCTAAAACTCCGTATTTTTTTTTGTTCTCAACTTGTTTATGCTACGCATGTGATAAAGCACAGAGCATAATGTATTGTGTTTTTGTAAACATTGGCGAAAAGGAATGGATAATGAGAAGAGAGGAGACAAGAAGAACGGAAAGGATATATACAGCTATTATACATTTCTACACATGTAAACGGTTTCCTTTTTTATGTTTGTGTCTGGTTTCTGTCAAAGCCATTTCGACATTTATCTCCTCAAGTGTTCTATTCTCTCTCTCTCTCTTCTAAAGTTTTTTTTCTTGTAAATTCAGAGAGAGAGAGAGCATTGAGGATCTCAGCCCTAGCTGAAGTTGGAAGTAGGAGAAATGCACTTTAAGCCTCAGTCAACTCAATGCTTTTTCCTCGTTAAGCATGAACACAATTAGCATCTCTCTCAATTGGATTGGCTGAAGTTAAAAGACGATGGAATTATAATAGAGCAACAAAAGAAGCCAGAGAAAAAAGGGTTGGTTCACTGGTCTCAATGGAGGATGACGATGATGGTCAAAGCTGATGTTTCTTTTTATCCTCCTCCTTCTTGTTTTGTTATCTTCCCCAAAAAAATAAAACACTCGCATCCCGTCTCATTCCATCAAACACAAATGCTCCCTTTGCTCGCCTTCTTCACATTTTCTTTACCACTTTACTTTATCCTCCTCTACTGATTGATATACCAAAGCATTCTTATACATCCCTATAAAACTCCTAAGCACATATTTCTAAACCAAAAAGTGAAGAAATAATGCTGCCCACTCGGACCATTACTACACCACAAAATATTCCTCAATTCCTTCAGAAATGTCACAGAAAAAGCAACACAATATATAAATTTTTATTATTTGTGATTGTAGACAAATAAAAAAATCATCTACATAATGTGATTCACATTGCCATTACACAAAAGCTCAGTGCGTTCTGTGTCCACTAATAAAAGAATATTTTGTTCTTTCAATTCTTTCCCAACTCTTTTTTTTTCTTCATTTCTTCTTCTGATGATGACATGAAAGTAATGTAGCGACAACGACAGAAGAAGAACAACCCTTTCTCAATTGAATATATACACACATATTTTTCAAAGCTGTACTGAATTGTGCTCATTCTTATAGTGACGATGAGCCACTACAATAATAATCAAAATAGAATTCACGTTATGAAATTAATCCATCCTTCTTCATGCTTTTTGAAAGTGAATGATGAATGTTGAATGTAAAAGTTGTGTATTATATTTTTTAGTGTTAAATAACAATCAACCGTTGCACCCATCAATGTAATATTGTCTGCTGTCTTGCTGCACCGTATCACATGCATGGCCAATGTCTATCAAACTATCAATGTATGTATGTGTATGTAATCCTGATCTTCATCATCATCCTCATTGAGTGACCATCTTTTCTAAATGAATAGATTGGGACAAGACACAAGCATATATGCATTTGTATATTTAACTTGGGGACACAGACAGAAGAAGAAGCGGTTGAGAGAAGAGATGAAGAAGGTTCAAAGTCACAATTAGATTTTTTCAATTCAAAAAGTTGTGTATTATATTTTAGTGTTAAATAACAATCAACCGTTGCACCCATCAATGTAATATTGTCTGCTGTCTTGCTGCACCGTATCACATGCATGGCCAATGTCTATCAAACTATCAATGTATGTGTAAGTATGTAATCCTGATCTTCATCATCATTCTCATTGAGTGACCATCTTTTCTAAATGAATAGATTGGGACAAGACACAAACACATATGCATTTGTATATTTAACTTGGGGACACAGACAGAAGAAGAAGCGGTTGAGAGAAGAGATGAAGAAGGTTCAAAGTCACAATTAGATTTTTTCAATTCATCCAAAAAATGAGAAGACAAGGAAGACGATGAGCACAAAGAAGGATGATGATTTTGATTGGTTGGATGATCATCATTTCACATTCTTTATATGTTATATATGCTTTTTAGTAACTATTCTATATGGTCAAGTAAGTGAGGTCACTAGTCTCCTCAATAAAGAAAACTATAGGATGAATATAAAATGGACATTAGCCGGAGCGCAGCCATCTTGCCATTGTCTTCTATTATTCTTGACTGGATAGTAACTCAATTCTTTACAGGAATGTATAACATAATGCAGTCAGTTTTTTTTTGCAGAGAGATGCTGCAGTATGCAGTATATGTAAATGTCTCGACAATCTCTGCTACTACGACGAAGAGCCCCCAACTGGGTGCTATTGCTATGTAATAGCATGTCATGTCATTCCATTTAACTTGTGAGAAGAAAACAAGACAAGGTTTTTTATCGGTGAATTATATACTAAATATATGACACCACATACTTCATACTTATATACCCCATACCACTCCTTTTCTCTCCCCATTCAACAATAAATTACGTGTTTTTTTATTCTTCATCGTTTTAAATGATGAATAGACAAAGTATTTTTTCACTTCACTTTTGACCACGCAAGGTTGCCTCTCTCTCTCTCACTCTATCTGATTTGATTGAGTTGACTGGGCTCAGAAAACATTTCTTGCTAACGCTTCGCAAGTATTGCATCAGTCCACTCAATTATCATAAGTATATTATATTCTATCTATTAACATTCATTCCTATTATATTATAAGGTTTAGCTTGTGACATTCATCTTTTGTACGGGACGAGACTCATGATAAATTGTTTGTGGAATGAAATAGGGTAAGAAGTAAAAAGACTGAAGACGGACGGATGCACCAAAACGAGACACAAGACCTTACTAACACACATATTCATATTTGATTCCAATACACGACAATATTTTTCTGATCAAGTTCATCATCAGCATAGTTTATCATTGAAGATAAGAGTTTGATACAAAAAAAAGTTAGATAAGCCACAAAGTTATAATGAAGGAGGAGATGAGATGCATAATGGATTCTATCACGATAAAGGATGATGATGATGATCTCGTTGAAGGTCTCCACGTCTTGCTTAATATAACATGGATTGTAACTATATACCTGACCTTTTAACATACTACCGGACCGGGAGGTCAACCGACTAAGCAAATAGAGTTGACGAGTAAGCAATAAAGTGATGATGATGACGAAAATTACGATCTTTTGTTTTCTTCTTCATTTTCTCTCTTATCAAACTTATAAACCATTACTTTCTATCCACTTGTTTCATATTTTTGAGTGTGGAGCAGGATGACAAGACGCTGAAGAAAGAAATGATTTTTATGATTGTTTTTAAATCAAATGGGAGACGGTGATTAGAAATAATGATGATGATGCTGATGATGATTGAAAGAGTTACAACAAGATGAGCATCCATGTTGCTCAACCTGTTACTCAATCTGAGAGAATGAAATGATGAGCTGATGTTGAGTATGCTGAGGGTTTAGTCAATTTTTATGATGATAATGAAGACCAAGAAAATTGATGGTTGGTTGGTCGTGCTGCTATAGCGTTTAGTATATGAATATAATATATTCATATAAAATATCGTCATCAATTGACTCCATTGTTGACTTTTATCTCTCTTGTGTAATACACGACTGGGCATTTTTCTCTCTCTCTCTCTCTCATTAATCTTTTTTGCTAGTTCTTCACTTGAAAAATGAAATAAATTAGAGAGAGAGAGAAGCAGTTAACCTTGATCAAACAACAAGTAACTAAGTATGGTTTATCCTAAACATTATATTTTTATCTGAACTTCTCTCACTCTTTAA
>JAANSM010004494.1:0-11272 GCA_036850725.1 Orchesella villosa
CAAGGTAGAGAAGTCAACATGGATAATCTTCGTCACGAAATAAGTCAATGTCTTCCAGTCTCTATGAACAAGGAAGAGAGTGATAAGAAATCGGTACCAACCAAACTTAAGATATATGTTTTTTTCAGTTTAGTTTCCATTGCTCTAATTAAGAATTTGTTGGCACATTATTTTTACTGCTTTCAAAGTGTGAAACGACTTCAGCAAAAGAAAATGCCTATCAGTATGATGGTTCTAGTCCAATACCGACTGATGATGACGAAGATTTGTTGAAATGAATAGATTTGAAATGTCAGTGGAAAAACAATTATATAACTAAAAGTTTTCAACGTCTTGCTAGATATTGCTAGATAGATGTATGCTTATTTTGCATTTTCATTATTGTATAATGTCATCCGCAATGTTGAAGACTTTCTTGCATTATAATAAATAAATCTTCACATAATTTGTTGTGTTATCAGCAAGTTACATTGATTGCTGAGATGATTATTTACGATTTATTCGCAAGTTACTTTACATTGATATAGTACTTTACTAATATGTATTTATCCTATTTTAATTTATCTATCGACTACCATAAAAATTGTTTACAAAGAACCATATAGTTCAAGTTACATAAAAACGTTTAAATATTTACAGTAATAATTTTATGATTCTACATAAATATAACTAACGATAAGTCGGATAATTACGGAACACAATTTTGGGATGCGATACTACATCAAACACGTTATAATAAAACCACGCACTCATATCGACTCTAATTTTTTATCGTTGTAAAACTCAACGTTAAAAGCAAAGATTGGAAAACAAATATATACTAATAAATAACAACCCCACATTTACAACTTTTAATAAACGAGTATAAAAGTGAAAAATCAAGCTCACTGCAATATGGTCACAATATTTGGAAGTTATAGTCTGACTCTGACTATTTGCGTTTGAATAATTAATTTTTTAACTCAATAGAAGACGATGGCAATACGATTATCTTTACCAGCAGCAATAATATTAATAAACTGCGTTTTGTTAGCTGCATGAAATTAAGTTGCGTACAAACAACACTTTAGTAAAACTTTATCTTTTGAGAAGATATAAAAGAGAGCAAAAAGCTGAAATTCAATTCATTGCACATTATTTCCTGTTCATATATCTAAAAATACAAGCTATAGCTCACAGTTCACCATATACAAAGAATTAAAATACAAACAGCATCAATATTCTGGATTTTCTATTAAAAATATTTTTTGGAGTTTGATATAGTTGTTGATGCATGTTAATTTCTTCATCATTTTATAAACCGTCACAGAATGAAAGCTTTTTTTCGTTTGACTTCACTAACTTCTGTCAAAAAATTACACAGATTAAGTTCTGATAACATCACTCTTATAATTTTCTCTCTTATCGAAGGCCAATACCATGAAGGCTTATATAAGGGTTGTGCTCTTCGCACACGCAAGGTATCATCATCATTTACTATATCAATATTAATGCTTGTATGCACAAGTACGTATTTTATTTTCTAGTATTTCTCCAAGTTGAGCAACTTGTAACCATCATTCTGAATAGTTAAGTTTCAGGATCGGGTTTAGTTTTTGAAAATCAATGTAAATTTTATAGCTTTATATTCAATACTTTAGCGTCAACTGCTGTACAATTAATTTTTTGAAAATACCCTTGACCTTTAGTACCTAGTCCAAAGGTGATGATGGTTCTAGCATGTGTGGGTGATGATGTACTGGATACACCGTTGGCATCTGCTGCATCCGCACACTTGATCCGGATTTTTTTGACCGATTCGACTCTGAATCGGAGTCAATAGCTCTCATTTCAAGTGGTGCAGTAAACCCTGTGACTCCATGGTTGTGATGATTATCTCGAACTAAATGCTGACGCTCTCTTCTTGATCCAGCTGTATCGTTACTGCTTCCACCTTTAATAAATATTTAAATTCGTAAATTATATATTAACAATTGACATAAAAAGGCAGATCCATCTGCGTATTGTGCACATGTAGAAAGGTTACGCTTGTTGACAAATTTTACGAAGCTTTGAAGTAATAGAATCACATCAAAGAGGACTGATTTGTCGCTTTGCTATCTTGGAGGTTTTTTATGACAAAAAGTACTAACTTCCTTCATTTTGATATGAACCTCCAAATAATTTGGTAAATTAACATTTTGTTATATATCATAGTCACTTGCTTTGCATTTACTCATATTTGCTCACCAGATCCACTATGAAGGCTTGGTTCCTGAGGATAGCTGTAAGCATTACTCTCATATCCTGCACTCATGTATGGCATCGGTGCATATATCGGGGTCTGGTTAATTGCACTAGATGAATAGGGATTGGTCCAACAAGCTGGTGATGTGATTGAGGGAGGTGGAAGTGGTCCCAGAACCTCTGAGACGGAAACAGATTTGTTATCATCATCCCGGATTTGGAGCCCTGCGAACGATGAGACCACATCTCCGAAGACATAATGACACTGCTCAGAGAAAGTAAGTCTGCTGACGCAGTGACGAATAAAACCAGATTTCAACATTTGAGAAGCATACTTCTTCGCATCACGTCTTTCAGTAAAGCCTTCAACATGATTTAGCAGCCACTCAACTACATCATTTCCTATAAACAAACATTGCAATGTAACATAAACATTGATTTTAGGAACATATCCTGTTAATTCCTATACAAATAGGATATGGGTGTGTACAAATAGGCTATTCAATCTTACCCATAAAAGCGTTTGGGATAATAATTTTCAACCAATTTCGATCCCGTATTTCAAGACCCGAATCTGGTTTCTGCATTTCACGAACAATGACGGACATAGGTGTGTTAGCTGTTAAGCGGAGTGGGACCTCCTCTACCGTTCCTATAAGCGATTCAATACGCTTTGTTTATTTCTGTCATCAAAAACATTAGTTTCCAATCATTTACTTTTTAATCATCATCATCATACTTTCTGTTTCCGGGATGCTGGAAGTGATGGATGAGCTAGTTGATGTCAAAGTTGTCACAGATGGGGGTCTAGGTGGGAATTCTCCTATAGCTGCAGTTGTATGAGCAACCCATGCACCTGGATCAATGGGTCTGACTGGTTCTGTTCTTGGTATCGTGAAATATCCTTTAGGATTCGGGTCCCAACACTTAGCCACAACAAGCTTAATTGGCCCCGGATTCTGAACAACTTCTCTGAGAACTCGGACCTAACATTGAGAATAATATAGAATATTAATTTTAGTACTTATTACAGTTATACAACTTAATACTTTGCAGAAATTAAGATATGTTATTTGCTTACAGCTTCATCATTGGTCATGTTATCAAAGTTGATGTCATTAACTTGAATGATCATATCACCGGGTTCTATACGCCCGTCTTTGGCCACTGCACCCCCTTTCATGATAGATCCTACGTAAATACCTCCATCACCACCTTTATTACTTTCACCAACAATGGATATTCCGAGAAAGTTGGGCCCGTTGTCATCTTGGTTCATAGTCAGAGTTACTGTTATTATATTCAAACTCATTGTTGAATCTGTGATTGATGAAAAACTAGACGTTCTTGACATGGTAGGTTGCCTATGCTTTCTTCTCCTTTGTCGGCGCTGCTGCTGTTGTCGGGCTATTACCCTTGATATGCTGCTATGTTCTGAAAATAAAGAACATTACAAAATTGTATTACAAAACTGCACAGGTATGTACCTCTAGCTAAATAACGTGGCATAAGTTAAATTTCATTCCAAGTACCTGTTGTGGCAGTTATTCTACTGGAGGCATCATCATCTGACTCGAAGAATGTGGTAGTTTCCAAGTCTGAGCTCATCATGGAAGATTCATAATGATTCCTATGCTTTCCATTCATTGCATCAAAGCGACTATATTTATCAAGAATTCTGAGATTCGGGTCTTTACGTGGTCTCTGGCCTGGATAGTTAAACCCTGCAAGGATTTTGATCAAGAATACAGTTTTTACCCTCGATCTGGGAAAGCTATTTAATGCGATATGCAAGCTACTCTAATTTTTACAAACCTTTTCTAGAGCTAATGACTGATTCTGTTTCTGTACAAGTTGTAGTATCGTCCGAAAGGAGTTTATTAAGTCCCCGTCCGTTTCTAGGCCTAAAAATGAATGTGAAAGTGAGGTTTTGAAAAGTCAGTGGTTAGTGCCCCCTTCAATCGTTATATAACTAGCGACATACCCTGGTCGACTGAGTTTGTCATGGGGGCGACCATCTGTGGTCGGCGCTACACTATCGGCACAATGTGAGTGAGAATCTGATGCATTACTGCCTTCTGACGATACAAGCTAGATTGGTATTACAAAATAATTTAACTTCTTAATTTTTCTCATGCAAAATAAAAATATGTAGGAATCATATTTAACTTTTGAGATTTAATTGCTTACCCAGGATACAACTCGTCCGTTAAAACAAGGAAGATGAGCATCATCATCTACAATTTCTTCTTTTACAACACTGCATATCAGCAAAATAGATTATGGCATTTAAAATGTCACCTTGCAATGTTGCTAAAATAAGATATGTCTACGAAAAAAAGTCAGTTCAAATAGTAGAGTGTGCCTCACCCAAAGTCGTCATCCATAGATTTGAAGAAAAATTTATAGTTTGGCCTATTAAGCACATTTTTGAAGTCAGCCAATAGTCACACGATCAGGAGGAACTGGAATTTTAACCAGGTATGGGGTCTCCTCATCATCAATGTGGTAAATTATTTTAGTTTCCTCCATTCTGAATGGCTTCACTTGTCATTAATTTTGACAGCAGCAAGTGTAGGAAGTGCGTATTCCTTGAAAACAAAAATTAAATACGTAAGCACAATGTGGCAAAAAAATAACTTTTTAATTTTTATACAGAAACAATTATACGTTTCGTACTTTTGTCTTAGAATGTATGAGTTAATGCCTAGTAAGCTCCATTGCGAACATTTCTCATTTATTCATTGAATATTAGCGTAATCCTAATCGTAGGTATAAGCAGCAGGCAATATTTTTTCGCCTAAAAATCGGGCTCTCTGATATGGTGATTTTTTGTTATGAAATGTTTTTCCGTTAATAAAAATTGGAAAGTAAAATTTCCCCAATTACAATCCAGTCAACTATTCACCCAAAAAACTTTTAATCTTATTCCCCCTAAACATACACAGTTACTTTAAAAACAATAACGTAGGGTTTCGTCGTACTAAACTATTGAAATCACGTTTACACTTTTCTACACAAATTATTATATGAGAGGTTCGTTTAGTCGTTTTGCATATTATTATATATTTTCAGTAATACTCTCAGTAATTAGTAATTTTGAATTAATTTAAATTATTTTGGAAGATGTAGAATGATTTGCACATAATTGGAAGACAAATAAATATAGTTTAATTGGCTAATGGATTTTGCACATCACAAAAATTACTAAAAGAAATTGGCCACGAATTATATGTGTACCACTACTGTTAATTTAATCCATTTAATACTACAACTTCCTTTTCTTGTAGATACTCTAGTGTTTCTTACTTCTCACAATTCTGTCACCTAATTAGGATGCACTAAAAAAGAAACTTGAAATTCTGTTGCAATGAAAAGTGAATCTCAACAACTCTTCAGTCACTAATACTCTTCAGTGTGTGTGTAATGCAAATGTGTGTGCACTAATCTGGGGCTGCAAAAAAAACTTGTTAATACACATATATTTATTTACATACATGGACAGACTGAAGAAAGGAAGGGGTCTATGTTGATGAAGAGAGATGCAAGCTCTTGTTTCTATACATGCCTGACAAACTCAAGGTGCTTTGTAGATTGAGATTAGTAATATGGAATAAGAATAACAATAATAATACTACAACTACACCACCTCGTTCACTTTACTATCGTAAAAAGCGTAACATATATATTTTGTATCATGAATATATATTATGTTCTTACTTATGCATAGGTAGCATAATGTAGTTTCAAGAAAAAGTGATAAGACAAGTTCGTTCGTCTACATTACAGCCACATCGTACGTTTTAATGTATTTTGGTGGTAAACTTTATGCGTTTGGAGCAAAGGTAGGTGTTTTATTACTCAAACCAAAAGTGAGCGTATAGAATGGTAAAAAGAATGCATTACGTTTATATGTACATGAAAACTTTCCCGTGTCTCAGCGACTCAGCACAGCACCATTCCATTCTGCTTTATACGTGAAGTTACTTCTCAAGAAATAAGACAAGCAGAGGAAAAGATATAGATGTAGTTTATAGCAGTAGAAGTATGCATGAATATCGTATCTTTTTGAGTGTTTTTACTCTTGAGCATAGAAAGGTTTGTAGGCTTGTGCGAAGGGATAGGAAAAAGAGACTACGGGATGGGGTACAGTTCGAAGAAGTTAAACTGACTAATTCACTCTAGTTGAAACTTAAAAAACGACTTTGCATTAAAGCTGCAGCTGTAATTTATAGTGCATTCTAGTATCTTGTAAGAAAGTTTATTAGATGTAAGTATGAGCTTGCTCGATATATACTTGTAACTCTTTTTTCCTCAAGAATGAAAGGAATGATGACGGTGATGATCATGACGTGATGGTGATGGGGTAAAAATGTTCCACACACTTACAAACCTGCCATGCTACAGTCATAAAATTCAAGCCACAAAATAATGTATCCCAATGTCTCTATCTCTACTTATAGCAGCGTTGTGAGAACATGTGTATATGTGAGGGAACGGGTACAAGTTGATATAGCTGTTCTTGTTCTGTCTTTACAACTTGCCAGAATTATTTTAGTGCATTCAATTTTCATCTTCCAAACTGCACGCATGAACGGAACAAAAGGGGCTCCCGATAATAAGTAAGGCTTAAACCTAATGCTGTTTATGTGCCCATTTCCCTTATGTTATGCCATCTTATTCAATAACATTAATATTTCCTGAGACGTCGTTGAGGAAATCCGTACAGAAATCATTCCGAGAACGCACTTTTTGCTTTGATATGTTGTACTACTGCTGTGCAGCGGTTTTTACTTAGAAGAAGGTAAAGCTCTTATCATAGCTCTACACATAAATCCATCCTCTTCACTTTGTGAATGTGAGCATATATTTCACTGCATATGGACGAGTATATGCCAATAATAAGTAGTATGAGAGGGTGACGTTCATCTTAGAAAATGTAAGGACTCGTACTGGCATATTTTTACAGTGTTTGAGAATGGGGGTGTTGTTTACATATAAAAAGCGACTTGCAGAGACAGGTATCATATTGATTTATACTCATAGATGAAAGATGAGATTTGGATCTTTCTTTTGTACGCTACAACTTCCCTACACTATACAAGACAGTATTGCTACATGTACTTTATGCATGTAGGAGAAAAAGTGTGCATATTATATGTAAACTTTCAAACAACGTACCTCAATAGGTCAAGTAGTATATGTTATGTATACAACATAAATGGTATAGAAAACAACGTTATTTTTACATATACTATGCGGATGTCCTCAAAAATACGGATACATGAGCTTACATCAGAACAGCTCAAAAAGGTACGGGGTAACACGAGAATCTGATAAAAATTATAGTATTAAGTTATTAAAGTAAATCGCCGTCCGAGGAGACTTCATTACATCATTAATAATACACGATTGCGTAAACAATGTACCAAATAACTTTATTCCATTGTGGAAGAAATAAATATACTACATGTTGTATTATTATTCCGAATAAAAATGTAGGTATATAGTTGTAGCAGCTAATGCAAACTTGTAGAAACCATGTTAATCGGCTTATGTGTACATGTTTGATGAAAGCATGTGAATTGTGAACACATTCCATCACTCACTGGTATAATGTAGAATACACTAGTATACTGACTAACGACGAACTTTGTGCGATTGTTTCGCAACTAGTATGTAAATTCACATTCTTGCATACATTTTTCTATTCTATTGTTTATTTGCTGACAATTCAATTGAGTACTTTATCAGGATTTCCGTGTTTCGGAATGGGTTTATGGACGATGTTCTCGAGCAAGTTGGTGTTGCGAATGACGCGAAGATAAGTCATCTGGTGAATTCGACATATATTTATTTTGCATTATATGCTTCAATCGCAAAGTTACTACGAAGCCTTCCAACAAGATGACGCACTGGCATCGTCGGGTTTAATTTACACCAATGTGACATAACAAAGCAAAACCGCCGGGTGGAAGAATAGACAATGATAAAATTGGAAGGAAACGAACTATGTAGCAGTACTAGTTATTTTTACGAATGTAATAGACAACTGACATGAATTCAATAGTTTGTTTTTGGTGATGATGGTTGGTTACATATGCGTATACTTATGTTTTCATACAATGTCAGATAAACTTACGGTTAAACATTACCTATGACTGAGCAATTATTACAAAAGACTATTTTTGACAAAGATGGAAGATATATTCTAACAGGAAGTGTTAGCAATTTAACTTTCAGTTGTATTTACATTGTACTAAGAATGTTGCAAAGAAGGTCAAATTCAAGATTTTAGTACTTATCTCACAGTTAGATAGGAAAGACCCTGAGAAAGGCCAAGGTACATTTTGTAAGTTGTAACTTGTCTTTAGTATGTATTCAGGATAACCTTCAAGAGGAACAAAGACATTGTACTTTTGGAATATTCAATTTGGATGTCTCTCAAATGTCACTATTAACAAAAACATTTGTTAAACAATGTTGATTTTGGCAAGCGAGTCTATCCCCAGTTCCACAATTTATCTTCACATTCTCTGTCTACTTAACCAAAATGAAAATTCATGAGCTCGTGCATTCAACAGGAAAAGTAGTGCAGCACAAGATAATAATTATGTGATAAGTGTTACTAAACAATTAACGCTAATTAATATTAAGTATAAACATTTTTTAGTCCATTTCCGGTTCCAGCACGCGAAGATTTCATCATTTGTTTGTTTAGGAGTTTCTTGCAAACTACAATTTGATGCTTGTTTATAAAATGGGACAGTAAAGGAATAAACAGTAAATTGAAATCTAGTTTGATAGCTGCTTACTTATGTTATAAAAATTTGGAATTTTGAAAGAGTATATAGTTGTCATCTCATAGCAAAGGTTTCAGTTTCATTCACATATCGTCAAAGCCATTTCTTCTGAACTAAACTATGTGTGCATGAAAAAGCTTCCAATATCTTTTCTTCCTTGTGAACAAGAAATTTTTGGCTGACTCTCAGAAAACGACTACCTTATGTCAATCCATCTGCATCTTTATAGCTCTGCTTCTGCTTCAATGTGTGTGCATGAAAAAAGCTTCCAATATCTTTTCTTCCTTGTGAACAAGAAATTTTTGGCTGACTCTCAGAAAACGACTACCTTATGTCAATCCATCTGCATCTTTATAGCTCTGTTTCTGCTTCTATATAGTAGATCTGTTGGGTTGCGACGATTGTAATTGGAACATGTTTTCATTTTTCACTAGATTTGAATATAATATTCTTTGTGCAACTTTCCGGCAATTGACGTCATTGCTTCGTTTCTTACGCCCTTGTACATCATTTCGTGCATCACTTTTTTTATAGTAGCAAAATTTAAATCCCTTGCGTAGGTGTGATCAGGCGTTTCAGCTCATTGGCCGTGTTATCTGCTTTCCAAGAGTGTTTTTGACACGTCAAACACATTTCTCATACGCGTCAATCCTAAGCACTTAAAAGATTTTAGNAACACATTTCTCATACGCGTCAATCCTAAGCACTTAAAAGATTTTAGATGATATGTGAGTTTATGCAATTGTTTTGATAAGTCGTTGATGTAACAAGGTAAATTATTGAGAGCTACTCATGCTAGCAAGTAAGTATGCCACACACTAGAGCGAATTTAAACGGCGACTTTTTCATCCACAAATATTATTCCTCTTTCTTGCCATCCCCGCATCAGTAAAAATATGACGCGAAACTACATTTATAATATTTTTTGGATATAATTTATGAAGCTTGCATTCGTTTGCTAATAAGTAATAAGATGTGCAAATTTTGAGCTACAAAATGATCGTACATGGGATGATATTGGAAAAGTGCAAAGATTGTCAAAATTACAGGTCACGGTCATCATATCGTGTATATTATATTATTCCATTAAATTATATCTAACTTGAGTGGATCAGTATAGTCCTTATTTTTCAAATTTAGTCTCATCAATATTTAAAAATCAGCCTCCTTACCAAATTGTTAAAACATTTCTAATAAAATATTATGGCCTTGTTTCTGAACAGGCGAAAGCACTAGTTTGCTGTTGCAATAACTTATGCGGTCATATGTTTATGAGATTCCAAAAATAGAAAGTAAAGACAGGAAAAGTGTGAACTATATAAGATATAAGCTGTTCTTCGAAACCGGAACCAAAGATAACTCACAGACAGAAGAAGCGGTTGCGGGTGCTTATGTAGGTTAAATGAATGTGGCATGGAAATTTTTCTTGTGAGACTTTAATGATTCTGATATAGTTTTACTTGAACTATTGTACACCATCCCATACAAAACTCATCACCAGACTTGTATTTCACCAAACTAGTTAAAGTTTCTGTTGGAAGTTGAGGACATGAGATTTCAAATTGGAATATCAAACTGCATGCCTGATCCATCTAATGCGGAGGAGTATTTATGCCAATTTTTGCAGCAGGCCAGAACATATAATGCATGTGCGTATGAATGTCATATGCGGCTGCATGTGTTCACTTTTGTTTATGAAGACCTGCCTCTTTTCTGCTTATGAACTGTGGTGTGAAGTTAGAATGCCATATCGCATCTTCAGTGATTTTGAAACGGGTGCTTGCTGTGTTTGCTTATGCAGAATATGTATTTTTAGGTCATTTAGTTACTTAACTTGAGCTCTCAGGAAAAAATCTGCTCTTGGCGTCAGTTACTCTTCTGCCATAGCTAAAGATTGGTGTCGGCTCTTAAACGATTGAAACTTTTCTGAATAATTTTATTGTTCTGTGAGATAAGGCCTTATTTTACGGGCATATTAAACTTTGTACTTGAGGTTTTTGAAGGGTGTGAATTGAATTAAAAGCTACCATGCCGGTATGCATATACTTTTCAGTATTACTTCTACGAATATATATTATATCGTAACATTCTTCTACACAGTAGATTGCCTCCCAATTGTCTACCATAATCTATGGTGGGAAAAGACCGTGTAATCGATGACAGATTGTTAACGTTTTGTTTATCTTTCTTGTCCTATAGGCTCGAAACAAGGAATTGGAAGCTGAGGTGATGAATTGGGTAAC
>JAANSM010004495.1:0-11268 GCA_036850725.1 Orchesella villosa
TGAATGGATTCCAAACAACGTCAAGACCGCCGTGTGTGACATTCCTCCAAGAGGTCTCAAGATGTCCGCCACCTTCATTGGAAACAGCACTGCCATCCAAGAACTGTTCAAGCGTATCTCGGAACAATTCACTGCTATGTTCCGTCGTAAGGCTTTCTTGCATTGGTACACTGGAGAAGGTATGGATGAGATGGAATTCACTGAAGCTGAGTCCAACATGAACGATTTGGTCTCTGAATACCAACAATATCAAGAGGCAACTGCTGATGAGGAGGGTGAGTTTGAGGATGAGCAAGAGCAGGATGTGGAATAGATTCTTGAGGACGAGGAGGATTATGAGAATGATTATGACAACAACACCATGTCTCCCTCCAACTCCAACACCACCTCCCTTCTTCTTTCGGGACCAATATTTACAGCTACTAACTACAACCATTATCCTAGTTATATCAACAAAAAACTTGAAACAGTCCCCCTAATCATGCCACCCGGTCTTTCTAACAATCATTTTACGCGTGATAAGCAACAGCAGTAATATATATTAGTTAATCTTTTAGAAAATTGGCGTTATAAAAATTGAAAAATCTCCCTCTTTTAAAAAGTTGTCTGTTCTTCCCAAATATATTATATTATTCATTCCAGAACAACCGGGACAATATACTTTTTTCGTGTATTGTGTAAGCAGCTAATAATGTGCTTTTTATATAGATATTTGTGCTTTTGCAGAAAAAAAATGTTAATTAATCTTTTTTCGTAGATTTTATACACTATTAAACCGTTTCTGTAATATCATCATTGTCACTGCTATTGCATTACTATTTACTCATAATATGATGATATATATATTGTAACAATATCTCGATTTATGCAAAGCAGCTGTATCAAAATAAAACTATACATCTTCATTAATAATTATTTGACTTTGTTGTTTTTTATTTAAAATATCATAAAAAAGTTTGGTATTAAAAAGAAGAATTAAAAACGGAGCATTAAACCGTCGACGACATAGGAGATGATACTGACTATAAGCTTACACGTTTTAAATGAGAAAGTGAGAAGCTTACTCCAAAAGAAATTGCTGGACAATTTGATTAAATCTTTCCGGATATCGTAGATGCATGTTGTGCTTCCCTTTGTCCCATCTTTCCAACCTTCAAATAATTAATACAAACATTCAATTCGTGTTTTAGTAGAGCGCTGAGAGCATTGTTGATGGTTGGCAAATAGTAAACCCCCATTTCTGGTTTTCAGATTAGATTTGCAAATGTCATAAAATAACTCACCTTGCATTAGGAATGTTATCACGAAGAAATTCACCGTGCTTCATTTTGACCAGATTATCTTCTGTTCCATGAATGACGAGTGTGGGAGCAGAGATTTTGTGTATAGCCTTGGAGCATAGCTCATTTTTACGTGCGAAATGTATTCTGCAAAATAGGTCCATCCACATGGCAAAATGTTCTTTGAAAAATGGTTCTCCGTACTCATCGACAAGAACTTCTTTCATTTTTCCACCCCAACCATCGGTGTTGGAAAACCCTGGCAGAGGAAAATCGTATAATATTGCATGCAACCAACAATTGATAAGAAATATCATAACTGATTTAAGGGCAGTTTGTGGTTTCCATCTGTGTTTATTTTTGAGATTTACTTACATTTAAAAATTTCAGCATCGTCTTTGTCTACGTAGGAAAAAGCTCCCCACACAACAAGCTTGTTGATGATATGAGGATACTTTATGGCAAAAAGTAACGCACTATTTCCACCCCCACTCCATCCCATTACAGAGTACTTTTTATAGCCCAGTCCCTAGTTATAACAGCGATGATATGAGAATACTGATGTCAGTCTTATAAAAAAATCTTATGTGCACGTGCACCATATTTTCCGCGTACCTTCATGAACTTCTTTAAATAGTCTGCATCTTCGGCTAATGAATCGTCGGTGAAGATTCTTTCAGGAGGACGACTTTGGCCATAGCCTGGTTGATCCCAAGTGATAAACGTAAATTGTTCCTTGTCGAATCCAAGTATTTGATTTGGAAGTTGGACTCTATAAGATCCTTTAAAATTTGAAAAAGCACGTACTTATAAGGCATATTATTCAATACATAATACGAATAACATAGTTCAAATCAGAATTATTATATTATAAGAATAGCAGAAGAGAGGAGTTTTTTAATACCCAAAATTCCAGGATAGCAAAAGACAACATGTGGACCATGGCCAACTTTAATATAATTTATGAAATATGGCCCCACTTCCATTCGCTCATTATATGCATTCTGTTTAGGTAAAGCTGTCACGAAACTGTAATTGGCTTGAGGTGAACACAGTCCAAACTTTGTAAATGTTGCATTTTTCACTTTGTTCACTTCAAAAACGCTTCTAGAGAAGCTTTGGAATATTGATTTCAGGGTAGGTACGCCGTACATATTTTGTTTTCAAGGATAAAACTTATTTAAGTAGAAATCAGATTGTTAGCTGAAACTTTACTCTTGGTGAAGCTTAAAACTGAATGTTGGTTACCTTCTTTGTATTGTCTTCGTTCGATTAAACTTTATTTCGAAGAATATAAAAAGCCTTATTAAAACACTAATCTTCTTTCGATAACCTTAAGACAGCAAAACTGGAACTACTTCTTCCAATTAAACTTCTACAAAACTGTTTTTGGGCTCACAGATGAATAAGACTAAAAGTAGTTGAACACATGGGCAGACAACATAACAAGGAAACTGTTTATGTAATTAAAGTAAGTAGTACGCTATACATGCAATGCATACATAATGTATCATGCTAAACAAAAGAGACCTGGTTGGTTGTGGTTATGCACGGCCATAATCAAGTTGAGCCACATTCCATGCACTATGCACTGTACTGGATACTGGATGATCCTTCCTAAACTACTATTCATATTCACCATTACACATCGCATTACCAATTCCCAGACCAGAAATGTGTAACAAGCAAGACTAGTAAGATGGAAACTAAACAAATCACATGCAAATATATTAAGTGTATGATTAGGCTGGAAAACAAGTCACAATGATTAGACAAACGTTAACCATATGCTTGCTATAATATAGAGTTCTGTTGCTGATGAGTGGTATTGAGTAGTATTTTTTTTAATTTAAATATGTATGTATTACACGCTTATACTAATCCTAATTCACAAAAGACAATGTATATCCAAGCGTGATCCAAGCGTACAGGTACAATTTACGTGTTACCGTTTTTAAATTATATGATATATACAAATACTGGCAAAGATTGGAATATCGATCAGTATTTCATTTGTTAAGCATGCGCAGTACGTATTTATCTGACTTATTTATTTACTCCCGATAGTTGACCGATTCAAACAAAATATATTTATATTTTCAGACGATATTACATATATTATGAAATGACACGGATGATGAATATATACGCATATTCGTAAATGACAATAGAATGCATAGAAGAGAAGTAAACTGACTCCAACAACGGCAACGAACAACTATATAATTACTCTTCAAGAAACTCTTCGGCTAATTTAACAAACTCATCAGCATATTTCAGGTGTAAGTTATGTTTCCCATCTGGCATGACGTGTAATCTGTAAAATAGGAATTAAATCAGATCAGTTAGTTGCCTTCCCACTTTAAAAACATTACAATACCCCACACAGATAAGAATTAGTAACTTATACTGAATAAAAGATGTACCTCGAATTTTTTATGTGCTTGTTAAAATATTCCGCATGAAAGAATGGTACCATTACATCCTTCATTCCATGAATGATAAAGGTTGGACATTGAATTCGAGGCAACTCATTTTTAAAAATATCTCCTCCATTTTTGTGTAAGGTTGCAAATAATGCGTTCCATTCGGCCCAACTTTTTCGAAAATATTCTTCCCCATACACTTTTATCAAGGGTGCCTTCATCCTATCCGACCAGTTGTCCAGATTTTCTACTTCTAAATTGTTGAAATGAAAAGAATGTTTTGTCTTATCCTTGCAAGAAACGCGGAAATGGGGAGGCTGATATTAAATTGTGTAATTTACGTTTATAAAGTTTCATATCTTCGTCGCTTATGTAGGAGTTTCCACCCCATATAACCAATTTCTTCACAGCGTCAGGAAATTTGGCAGCAGTAACGCAAGCTGTATTCGCTCCATCACTCCATCCAAGTAACGAATATTGAGGAAAGCCTAGAGTCTGTTTAAAACATCCATTACAGTTTGACTACATACTTCTTGGAAAGTCTATGGAAATTAATAAAATTAAAGGTGAAAGGAGTATAAAGAATCTTACTTTCATAAGCTCGTTTGCCGACACTGCATCACGATGAAAGTACTGCGCACCACCACTAAAATCCCGGTTCGGAGGTCTACTCTTTCCAAATCCTGAGATTTAATAATTTAATTTCAACAAATGAAATAAATCTGAGATAATCATAAACTCATAAAGGTTTTGTGACAGCGTTACAATTTAAAAATGAAGCCGTGTATATTTTTACCTGGTGGATCCCATGCCACAACAGTGAATTTGTTTTTGGTGAATTTAGGAAGAAGGGGTTCAAAGTCGGCTTCGATACAACCTGTCAACGTCAAAATTTGCATAAAATTGTTGTAGTTTGACCAACGTAAAATGTCAGTTTCAAAAGGATTTTATGTAAATCACGTTATGATTGCAATGTAAACGTGTGACATGTATACATGTCACATCAATGACTTACCAAGGGCACCAGGAAGGCAAAGAAATGCATGCGAACCATCGCCAATTTGTTCAATGTTGATATTGATGCCTGAAACATTTACTTTCCTTTGAGCCATTTTCCAAGAGTTGGTATGAATTCCAGAACGAAAGACACTGATTAGGGGGTCAAGTTTTGGGGAAATAATTCTGATCGATGAGAGTATGCATACTGATCCCATTCTCCTCATAATTTGAAACTGACAAGCAGTAAACAAAAAATATAAACGCTTTTAAGCTGAGCGTTCATCCGGTAGTCGCAACTTGTGTTGTTGGAACTTGGAATACACACAAAATATCATATGATAATACAAAACATTGTATATTGAAGATGATAGGAAAAAGCATTCAACAGCATACATTCATATTCACATGTGTGTTTATATTGCAAGTAAGGTAACAGGCAAACTGCTATATGTACTCACGGCAAAGACAAGAAAGTAATGCAATGTTCAATGTTATTCGCTTTTGTCAGAACAGAAGTCATAATTCATGCGATGAAGGACGAAGAGCACATAACCTTGATGACATTTAAATTAAAAAATCTTGCTGTCATTCTCGAATGCACGTTAATATATGAAACTGGAAACTTGACTGCTTATTGCTTTCCATCAAGATGCCTTATGGCTTTCCATAATGTTGTGAACTAAATTGATTGCCATTCAGGTTTAAGCTAAGCAATCCTGCGAAAATTAGAGCAAGTTGTTGTCTAAATTCTCAACTTTTACTTAACATAGCTCCCTTTAATAGGATATGGCCGCCCATTTCTTTTTTAGCAATAAGCTGCAACTTCAAGCATTGTTAGGTTGAATATATTGAGAAGGGTTGTGAAAGTAATCTAAATACCAACACACTTTTTAAACTTTGGACGAACAATCAAATGATCAAAAACAAAACTTTGAATAGAAACCTCTGGGTTAATTTAGTTTATTTAGATCTAAAACAAAATCATGTCAACTCACACACTTTAATGCTGATGATAATGATATTCATGATTTACAATTCACAATAAAAACTTTTGGTAACAAAACCATTTATGACAACAAGTGTTACAGTTGCGGCAGTACGCAGATAGGTGGAAAGGATCACGAGCAATTTTTATCCATGACAGATCACTGGCTGTTCAACAGCATTAAGTTGACTAACAAACTGACTAAAAATAACTCTGCCATGAATGCATACTTTAGGTAACAACAATTTCAGTCGCTGAAGAAGGTACATTTAGCAATATATTAATATTATAATCCTACATTTAAATTATTTTATTCATGACGAAACATAATACTTCGTTACATCAAATTAAACTAAAGCCGACTGCAACATGTCCTTAGCACGACTTTTGTCTGAATCCAAAAATTTTGTGACGACAGCCAAAAATTCATCAGTGTAACGTAGATGCAAATTATGTTTGCCATCAGGCATGAGCCAGAACCTAATATGAAATCATCGTAAATTAAAAAGCCGTTTTGTATTTTGGAAAAAAAATTTGCCATCAATATCATCATCAAGTTACTTACGAAGAATTCGGTATGTTATCTCGTAGAAACTCAGCATGCTCGACACCCAACACAGCATCCTTCCCTCCATGAATATGCAACGTTGGGCATTGGATCTTGGGCAAGCCTTCCTTGAATGTCACATCAAGCCCCTCCTTGTAAAAGTCCGATACGGCCTTGTGCCAATCTCGCATCATTTTAAACAGGTATTCCGGTCCGTACATGCGTTCTGCTGCTTCCAGCATCGATTTAGACCAAAATGCCCGGTCACACATTTCTATGAATAAATTCAGTTAAGTTGAAATCCTCAATAGTCAATAGTTTCAGCAATCAATCCGCACCAAATTATTCCGTAAAAAGCCTTACCCTGCGAAAATTTCACGGCTCTGTCATCCGCATATGAGTGGGAACCCCACGTAACAAGGCGCCGCACACGAGAGGGGTAGTCTGCAGCAATGTGTCCTCCAGTTATTCCCCCATTGCTCCAGCCAAGAATTGAAAACTTCTCATAGCCCAATTTCTAATTTATTGTTAGTTGAAAATAAATATATTAGATTATATTTCCCACAACCTTGCCATTAGGATGAAATCTGATGTCGTGAGATAAGACCAAACAATAGTTTAATACACGTACGTCCATCAACTTCACTACCATGTGTCCATCTCTTTGGTAGAATACACCAGTAAAATCTCTTAGCGGGGGTCGGCTGCGTCCGTAACCTTAAATATTTCACAATTGAAGCGCTCATGATACATATTTATTACATACTAAAATAAGTTAAATATTTCACAACAATGTATTAAAGCGTGGGAAAAGTTTCTCAACCTGGTGGATCCCATGATACTATCGTATATTTTTTCTTGTCCATCTTCAGGAAAAGTGGAATAAAATCGTGCTGGATGCAACCTGCAACATATTGAAATAAATATTAAATGTAACATAATATAGTTATTACGTGTACCATGATCTCACCTCCAATTTAATTTTAAAGACTTACCAATGATTCCAGGAAGTAATAGCACGACATGTTCTCCATTCCCAGCCCTCTCCCAGTTGATAAGCACATTATCAATTTCAATTTTCTCTTTGGAACACCCCAAAGTCGTCCAGTCTAACTCATTGTCATCTACTAAATCCGGATTCGGTATGGTTGACGAGTTTCGAGTCCCAGCGGGGGAGTTTCCATACTTAGGACTGCTGGACATAAATTGACCTTTATGTTTAGACACAAAGAAGCTTCCAGCTTTCTGGGTCACATCTGCTGCACCCTTGTTCCAATTCATGGACGCCAGTCCCCTTGCCAAGGCACGCATCGTCATTCTGATGATGTTTCAACTACAACAAAGAAAAACATGAAAAGCAAGATTACAAATTAAATTCGCAAGTAGCCAGAAATATCCTGAGCTATAAACCCAATCAGAAATCGAATATATTTCCACCTTTTTTAAAAATAAATTGACTTACCGTTGACCACTATCAACCACCTTAATCCCAACACCCAATTTCCAACTCAACACCTTCAACCTACAAAACGAAATGAAGAAGATTGATTAAAACACGTAGACACTTTCAGCTTCAGCCTTCTCAAACCCAACTCCTCTTCAGCCTTCTTCAACAAGATATTGCCCAATAGCCCAATAGATTTTCATATTCAATATTGTCTCGTTCTTAACTCACTATTTCGTAATGCCATTAACCTTAGTTTTTATTGCATCAGACAAAATTAATTGGCACAAAAAGACGAATAAAATTAATTCAATAGAATTTCTAAATGACATTAATACCAAGAAAAATCCATTGTCAATTGTCTTCGTTTAGTGAAATCTTACAAAACTTTTCCATATATTCAATATTTACAATCCACAGACAGAAAAAGAGAATAAAAATCTTAAAAAATTGTATGCATATATTGCATATTATGCATTATGAATAGGTATGATCCACAAAATACATGCTTTCTATTTATACAAAACACCTACCTGCTGCTGCTGGTCCGATATCGTCTAGCTTGCTAGACTGAAAACTGTCAGAGAACTAGGCTTTTGGTCCTAGTTCCCTTCTTTATACTATCTGTATATAGCCCGTATATATACCTCAATGTATATCTTTAGATGTAGAAGAGGATATTAAAATTTATGTGCACATGTAATATAGGTAAGCCAGCTTGAGCCCGAATTCGTTCCTTTCGTGTCACAAAATGAGCTATTGCTAATACTGATAGTGATAGCTGTGTAAAAGACGTGTATAAAAGTGTTCTTTCTGATCTAAATGAAGAATGAGCACTGAACATTGCTCAGTCAATGCTTTTTTTTACACAATTTGTTCATTTCAATGCATGCATGCTGTATGCCTAAATGCCCATGAAAGAGTTTTATAAAAGAAAAGCAACAACCCTTTACTATGATATATATAGCTATATACTGATCATTAGTCTTACAACCTCATTTCATTTTTTATTGCATTGTTATGCCATAACCCCCGATCCGATATACCTCTGCATGCAATTTCCTTCCAAATATGTATCCAGTATAGTATGAAAAATGAGTTGAAATAGGAGCAGATGATGAAAAATGTAGAAGCAAATGGATATGGGATATATTTTGGATTGTGACGTGACGTGACTGACGTGAGTAAAAAGAGTGTTATATGAATATGGCATGCTGTGAGGAATGGGTATATGATACTCTTGGTATCAAATCAACATAAGATGCATTAGCAACAAAGACAGGATGTTGGAATTGGTGGAATGAAACCGAAGACTGGAGATGAATACGCTTCTACTCGCATTGTCGGTTATCATTAGCTTTACTTCTACTTGCATTCATGATAGAATCCTGACTTTTGCATTGTATACATGCTTACATATTATGAACTATATAGTAGCTCATTATCATTTTTAGTGGCCGTGGTCTGGTCTGGTCACTACTACATACTATCAGTCGTCGGTTAAAACTTTCTATTAGGCTGCGACTTAAAATACCACGAGGAGAGGAAGAGGCTGAATCTCTACAGATTGTAATCATTTAATGCTATAAAATGAAAATAGAAACCGTAACCCCCTTCATTATCTCGCTGTATATTCATTTCATTGAATTTTAGGAAGCCTCTGGCAAAAATTCTTTAATGTTTGCTTACAAACTATATTAACGATTCGGTATGCGCTACGATATGAAACGTGACTCATCATCTATATACTTGCTAATCCTTGTGCTTATATTTATAACGATATATGATGTATTATTACCGAGAGCCAGATCAGTCTAATTTAAACGAACTAAGCCTATCATTAAAGAGATTTAGAAACTTTGAAAGACATGTCTAATGTACGGAATTAGCCAGCAACGACAGCACAGCAATCTATTTAGCAACACTGCTTTACTTACAAGAACGCAATGTGCCTTGATCTTGATAATTTAATCGTAGACACAACTTACAAACTGGAATGCTTATTTAGCATGTAATGTGAATGCAATAAGTCTAGTGTGCATGTAGAAACATAAAAGTAAAAGCCGGTCTTTAGCTTTCGTTCATAGTTCATGGTCCACATCCAGTCCAAATCTGACATACTCATTATCTCAGAATAAACTATGTAATTTAAGTATATTGATGAAGACTACAAACTACAAATGCCATGATCATGATTGCCTATGGTATGCTGCAGGCAAAGGGTGAAACAACTTGGAATCTTAATTCTCTATATATAGAGTTTCATTGTTAGTAAGGCTATTACAGGATCTATGACCTGCCCTTGTTTCTGAACTATGGCCAATGATCAACAGTCAGTTTGATAGGAATGAACTTTGGTTACATTTTGGGTACATAATATTATGCACATTGATCCAACTAACTAAGATTGTGCATTACGTTTACGCACAAACAGGACAATTTGGATGGATTTTTTACTATGTTAAACTCACATCAATTGCCTTTTCATATGCAAATGCAGCACATCTATCAAATGCGATAACAGATTAGATGAGTACAAAAAGCTTTTAAGATATATATTTTTAGCAAGCTGTAATTTTAACTTACTAGCTATCCACGCCTTTGCGATTAATTCACACAAGTAAAGCTGTACTTTGTCTTCCACAGGATTCTTAATAACTGTTGCTCCTCAAGTTTGTTCCGTATGTATCCAATACTTTGTAGAGTCGCTTTCACTTTACTATCCAAAATGCAAATTACTACAACCGTATACACTAGAAAAACCCAGTCTTCTGAATCTAGACAGGTTCCAAGGAACATTTCCTTCCAGCCGGAAAGGGATTTCCATTACACTCGCACTTACTGTGCTACGACATAAACACTATCATTACCATTTACGTATTCGCTACAGTATTATGAAAAATTGAGCTGACTTGACTACTAAAACTTTGTTAGTTCCCTCTGCAAGGAAACAAACAGGTCGTTCATCGTNGTATTATGAAAAATTGAGCTGACTTGACTACTAAAACTTTGTTAGTTCCCTCTGCAAGGAAACAAACAGGTCGTTCATCGTGATAAAAATCGATTATCATGTCAATAGCCGAATGCCTACGGAAATTCTAAAAATGGTGTTTTCTTGCTTGTGTTTTGTATTCATTCTAGTAGTACGCAAAGTTGAAGCTTTATGAAGCTCTTTTTTATATAAAATATGCAAATTGAAAACTTCTTGAGCAGATGATGAAGTTGCACGTCAATAGTTATCATGTTTTCTGTAAAAAAATTTGTTTCACGTTATAGTTTGCACTACGACGTGGTATGTTGTTATTTTATCAAACTATAAAATAACTCCATTTCGGTGGAAAGAGATTTGTACTTTAGGCATATTTCCTTTAATGATAGTGTTAAAGCTTACAACAAATTAATTTTTTGTATCGTTTATTCAGATGTAATTTCACATGTATTTCTCAGTTTTTTTGTTAAAGAATTTAAAATAATATGTATATATTGTATTCAAAATTCATGAATAAAACATTTGTCTTAATGCTCTTCTAAATTATATCAAAACTTGCATTGCATTTTAAATCAATTTTCTAACATCAATTGATTTT
>JAANSM010004496.1:0-11267 GCA_036850725.1 Orchesella villosa
TGAATAATTCCCGATCATTCAGTATTCAGTATGCCTTGAATGTGTAGTCCCAGTATTTACGCTTCAACCAAAATTTAAACTTTTCAAGAATCGAATGGGCATAATCATAGGGACGCAAACACGCAAATGTATGATGAAAAAGTTTATCTACGTGTATATTTAAAGCTGTGTTGCATACAATTAGCAAAAAATGGCGTAGATAAATTTGCAAAGACTTATTTTTGAATTTATTGCGAATTTCAGGATCGGTCATACTCCAGATCAAAATATGAGGAAGGACTAGGGGCGACCTTAAGCCAAATGTACGCCGGGTCTTTAGGTGGAACTAGAGGATCCTCTCAGGGCAGACACATGAATGGAGCAACGGGACTGTTGCAGACGGCTCCTCCGCTCAATCATTCAGCAAACAGTAACGCTAGTTCAGGTGGAAATAGTGCTGTAAATAGTGGTACAGTGAGCAACAGCATGGGTGGTACAACTGTGAGGCGAGAATCCCCACTGGATTTGTCAGTGAAAACTGTGCGTCAGTCTGCAGACTCCTCTACACCGATAGAGGTGCCAGCACCAAGCACAGGGATGAATGGAAACGGTGGTGGAGGGGCTAGATCCCTTTCCAGCTCTGGTGCTTCGACTCCAAACCTAATAATACCAACTGTAAATCAGCATCATTACCCAATTCATAGCAGCTTGTCAGATGGCTCTTCGAATGTGAGTAGTGCTACAGGTTCGTCACGTTCTGGGCTGACGGTTGGTGATACTGTGAATAGTGTGGTTGCTGCAGTAGTAAACTCCACAACCGGAGCAGGACTATCCAGCAATGAATCTAGTAGAAGTGGTGGCAAAGGCAGTCGAGGAAGGAGTCGTGAAAAAAAGTCACGAACGTGAAAACTCTTCGTCAAGATCCCGTACATCAACCCCAACAGGAAGCACCGGAGCTTTACGCTACCCCTCACCGGCGCATATTCATCGTCAGCAGTCACCCTCAGGAACTGCATCTCCTCATATGCACCAACGCGTGTCAAGTCTGCAGTTAAATATTCCCAATCCAACGCCCCCTCCAAGAACAGGAAGTGGGTCAAGTGTAAATAGCGCCAGTGCAAGTGGAACTTATAATCCTTCGGTTACTCCACAATCCTTGCATCCATCACCTGCGGGAACGCCTGTGGCACCTCAACAGTCTCATCATTTATTTCCGCAACATCCCTATACTCCTTCACCTGTTCAAGCTGGAGCAAATAGTTCCAGTAAAGGGGTGCCACCAAGTGTGGGATCATATCATACACATTATTCTGGCATTCCACCTCCAAGCCATCATCCCTCTTCAACGAATTCCTCCAACTCTGGATCTCAACATTCTGCAGCAGTACAACCTCCAACTTCCGTCGCCCCTGCATCCTCATCAGTAGCTAGCGCTCACCATGTTCAGCAGCCAAAACATAGCTCTGCTATTCCTCCTTATAATCCACCACCCCCAAACTTTGGAACTAGTCTGAACTCAGGATATCCTCCTCCGAGTGCTCATCACCACACGAGCTATCATCAGTACCATCAGTATCCAACACATCATGCGGCCACACCCTCTCATTCCGTGCCGCAACAGTCTCCGGCACCTCTTTCACATCATCAACATCATCCATACTATTCCTCAGTGTATGGACATCATCCTCATTTGCAACAGCCACCTCAGGTGGGCACTCCACACCAACGAAGTTCATCCGCTGCACCTCCCACGTCCACAAGCTCTAGTGCTCCGCAACATGGAACAAATGCAGCGCAGTCCCCTGCTCCAAGCGTTAGTACGCCAGGTCCCACACCAACTGCTCATCCTTCCCAGTATTTGCAAGCCAAACACCCAGGGTACGCGTATCCGTCATCAGCACAAAGTCAGTCGTCGCAACAACAACAACCACCAGCACAGGCTGCCAACCAATCCTACTACCATCACAATAATCCTCCAGTTAGTTCCTATTACGGACCACCACATCAAACTCCACTCGCCTCTGCAGTCACGCCGGTTCCACAACAACAGGCGAGATCAGCGCCAACGACAAGTCAACACCACGCATCAGTTCCTGGCTACCCATCAACGCATTATGGTCATCCTCAAAATCCAGCCGCGGCACCTTACAGTCATACACAACAGCATTTATATCCTAGTAGCATGACACAACTCTCGTATCCTACGTATGTGCCACAAGCTCAGCGAACTCAACCTGCAAATTATCCTCCAGTTCAGCAAGGATATCCAGGACAATCTGCATACTATCAAGGTCCTCCTGGACTTAGACCTTCTACCCCAACTGGGCCTCCTCCTCCTCAACAACAGCAGCAGCAGCAACCCCAGCAACCTGCAGTAGCGCCATACCCTCCTGCTTCAAGTCAAAATTCAACAGGAACGGCAACGCCAACTACTGCAACGGGCAAAAGTTCTCCATCATCAGGAGAAATTGTTAATGCTGCAGCAAGTGATATGAAACCTCCTCAAAACCCTACAACCACTGGGAAAAGTCCAAAATCGGGTAGTTCGCGTAAAAACATTTTGAACATGTTGAGAAACTCGGTGGAGAATAGGATGCACGATAAACAGGACAAAGATAAATTCCAATTCAACAACCACCAAACTTGGAATTTTCATGGAAGAAAGTTTAACACTACACTTCCTCCTCTCAATAGTACAAGCGCTAACAGTGGTAGTAATGCTGGAGGCCAGGTAACACAAAGCGGGGTAGGATCTCCTGGAAGTTCTAGTTATACTCAAAACACAAGTCGCCCTGCCTCTCCCAGTGGCTCTAGTTCCTTCAGTATCGATCCTCAAAAGGGACCGGCAGTAAGTCAAACAAAGTATGACAGCTCCTCAACTTACGGAGGAGGTTCTTCCTCAACATCCTCCACATATGGAAACAATGCAGGTAGTGAAAGTTCAGCGACGTCTGGAATCGGCTCGTTATCTGACTCCTCTCAATTTAATCGGATAAGGACAAAAGCGGAAAAGAAACAACTTTTTCCTAACCTCCTTAGTCAAATTGAGCAGGAAAATTCTCACAAGGAGGCTGAGAAGCTGCAACAACAACAACAGCAGTACAATCAAAGCGGAAATTACTGTGCACAGCCTTCCACTGGAGGACAAAGCGTCAAAGGTGGAACAAATGCAAATGCCCTTGGTAATTCTAGTAAAAATAAGTTTAGTAACTCCACGTCTGTGTTCGATTTCCAAGAAGAAGAAGATGACCCAACGGGATCAAAAAATATTCCACAAGGTCCACCTACCACCACCACTGTAACCGTTCCTGAAGGTAAACCTCCAAAGAAACCCAGATCTCCGAAGAAAGCTGCTGAGCCTGGGGCAAGGCGAAACAGTCTTCCAAAAACAAAGGGACAAACCTCTACTAAAAAAGTTAAGCAAACACCTCAGGAGCAACAAGAGATGATGGCAGCAGTCATTGCTTCCGTAGCTGCATCATCAAGCCAAGCAGCTGCTGAAGTTCATCAGAAGTACCTTGAGAGTCTGAAAAGTAAAGATTTAACAGCTAAAGAATCCTCCACTCCAATATCAACTCCGCTTAGAATACCTAATCCGAGCGCGATTTCTAGGGAAGCCACTTTTATTGTACCGAGTACATCTTCTGAGAAGGATAGTAACGGAAACAAAGTTGCTGTTAGCAGTAGCAGTGGTAGCATTACTACTACAACAACTACTACTCCATCAGAGACTAAGGCGTCTGGAAATAGTAAAGCTGCCGTGGCTAGTACAGCTTTGGAATCAATGGATGCATTCTTAGATGTATGCGATTCATTTCTTGATGATCTCCAGTCTAACCCTGTAAGTATTAAGTCGAGACGTGGTGGGTTATGGCAGAAGCTGAAAGAGAAAGCAAAACCAAAATCCGGAGATGGAAATAATGGGGAAGTGTCTGCAGGAAAAGTTAGGAAAGGGCGCGCAGGTCCTCGCATCAAGAAGAACTCAAGTGAAGAAGATTCTGATTTTGAAGTAGAAAAATCCTCTGAGGATGATGAGGATGAGGAAGATGAAGAGGATAGTGAGCAGAGTGACAAGTCTGAATCTGATGATAGCAACTCAGTGTCTGCCTCTAGAAAAGGTTCTAACTCTGGTGACAGTTCTGGGGTACAACGGAGGAGAAGGGGAATAAAGAAGAAAAAGAAACGCATAATAGAATCAGAAGATGATGAAGACAGTGGGAAAGAGGAAAAGGATACGAAAGCATCCGGAGATGAGAAATCAGTAAAAGGAGGAAGGAAAGGTAGTCGTAGTGTTTCTAGTAAAAAGAGGTCCGTTTCTAAAGCCACAAGCAAAGCAGACTCATCTGACTTTGATGCCAAAACATCCTCTAAGAAACGTGGCTCTAAGAAAGGGAAAAGTGAAACTAGCAGATCAAGCAGAACTAGAAGGTCTGTTAGAAAACGCAAGGCTGTTTTACGAAATAAATCAGGAATAGCTACTTTAAGTGATTTGGATGAAGATGAAGATGCAACGAGCAGAACTTCCATTGGAAGTGAAAGTGACGATGCTAGTGACGACTCAGACTCCGAAGTGTCCAGCTTTGATTCATCTCTTTCCGACGACTCTGACTCTAATGCGTTGTCAGATGACTCTGACTCAAATTCAGATGAAGAATCTGATGGACAAAGTTTTACAAGTTCACGCAAGAGAAAAAAGAGTACCACCGGAGGAGGAAAGAAGTCCAAGCGTGCAAGACTTAGTAAACGTAAGAAAGCAAAAAGCAAAGCAAGAAAATCTAGAAAGGCAGGCAGAAAAACTGGGGCTACTAGAACACGTTCCACTTCCACAAAGAATGAGAAACAAGGGAGTCGAAGCACAAGCACCAGTGGTAAGAAAGACAAGGAGAATATTAAGGACAGTGATTTTAGTGATGAGGATAGCAGTGTAGACATCAAAAGGTCGCGTAGTCTTCGCTCTCGTCCCAGAGGTCAAAAACAGGGTGGTCCCAGGAAGCTGCGACCTAAGCGGAACTGTGCATCCAGCACCCGGAAACGGAAAGCTTAAGGACATCAGTGAAAGTAAGTTTTAAACCTTTAGTAATTTAGTAATAATAAAACTTCATGCAGGTTACATCTGCCGGCAATACATTATAACGTATAATCAGTATATGGCATGCCCATTATCCGAGAAACTACATTCTAAACTAAATTCATGTATGGGAAACTTTCACTCAACCCTGCATATATAATCATTGCGAGTAGGATGTAAGATGTAAGGTTCTAATATTTTTGTGTAATGCACGTATATTTAATGGTAGGGTGGAGATACTCCCCCTGAAAAATCAATTCCCATGAGGAAAATGGCAAAACTTGTGATTTTCAAATTCAATCCTTTTCAACTTCATACAAAAAACCTACGTAACATCATGCTCATCATGTGAAAAGAATACGACAATATGTACTTTAATGATGCCTTGTTATTTACAACTTACATGAAGAAATATATTAGATTTCACGGATTTCATGTGATTATGATTGTAGTGAGAATGGGAAGTTTGTAGATAAGGTGAACGTATAGATGATAAATGTGATTTACAAGAAATGACGAAGACGAAGAGCGTAACGAATGAAGACGTCCTACGTCAATGGTACAAGGAAAACTTTATGTATTCGTTACTTGGAGCTTGGGGTTCTTTTTATAGCCATTTATTGGCATCGTTGTGCATGCAACCCATCTTTTGGAAAAATTACGCATCAGTATTTCACACCTTTGTAATGTTTATTTATGGTAGATGTTTTATGACTTAAGAGTTGATTGAACTCCAAAAACTATCATCTGAATACCATTCTCGCAGTTAAGGGCTGAGCTGAGGTCATCTATTAGCTTTGCTTGTGATGCCTCTCGTGATTTTGTGAAAACCTTGAAATGTTTAATGCGTTCACTTTCCATCACCATAAAGTTCGATTTGTTCTTTACACAAGCAAATCGTAAATATTCATCGTTTTTCGATACGTATTAAATCCCAAACATTCGGCCAAATCTGTGCTGAATATTGCGTATATGTTGACGGTGTGATTATAAATATAAAGAACATATAGCAATCGATACTAAATATTGCATTATTGGCTTGTTGTCCAATGAGGGTGTATCCGGAGAATTTCTTAAAAATCCCTTTTATCTACTTCAGATCGAAACTGAAGCATGTCCGAATTGCTTGGTCTGATCTGGGTGAAGTGCTTTGAATAATCAAAAAAAATCATGAAAGACGATTTTAAATGGGTATTTGAGTTCCAATGGTTTCTTGATCAGATGATAGCATTTCATAACTCAAGAAGTGAAAGAAAGATGTTTTATGTTTTCCAGGGCAGATATGTATATATACAGATAAGTAAGTGATACGTTGATGCTTATATAAATTGTATGATGCGATAGTGGATTTGTACTGACTCTTTTGTGGAAGCAAAACCTATAAAACCAACTCTGTTCAGCTCCAATGTTGAAACTTGGCAAACTGCTCCACTTCTTCCAAAGTTTTTCTACCAAACAAGCATTTCCCCTTGCTTATGTCTATTTTTGATCTGAGTATGCGTAGCACTCGGGAAACAGTAGTTAGGAGAGAGCTATGACTATGGCAGGGAAAAGCAAAGAAAGTTATCGTTACTTTTGCTCTACTATGTTGCATCACTTAAAAGGCTATGCATTGAGCGTTAGCTGGTGAAGGACGAAATTCTTTATTCTTTCAGTCACACTCATAAAATAGCGATAGCCGTCCACCAGCAGTAGTAGTTTCTTCATTTTCCTCACTTCCCCACCACGGCCTTTTCTCTGCATCTGTATAAAGTACTGAACCAAGTCTCTAACCATGTCTTTCCAAACTCCAACTGAGATAAGTTGGTGGTAATAGGAGTCTAGAACTGTCTGCCAGAAATGGTCTAAAGTTGAGTGGTATGAGGTAAATGTATGAAATTTTTATATGCTGTTTTCTTTGAGACGCATGTTACCCAAGACAAGAGTCAGTCTTACGAAGTAGAAAACATTTTCTTGTCCAAACTATTATACGGCATTATTAGCACGTTGGGCATTAAACTGCTAATGTTGTCAATGCATGGGCAATCAGATGAATGCAGTGGGGGTGCACACTTGCCCTCCAATGAATGAAACAATACACATATATATTTTATACAGTTGGATAGTTAGCTGCTATATTGTACTAGATTCAATATCATTTATCAGTTGTTGTGAGAAAAGCTCGCAGAAGTTTGACTGTTTGTTTCGTTCTCATAGAATATATATCTGGATTACAAAAGCTTCGTAATTTGTTTCCTATTACCTTCTGACGCATGACAATGCATTAACGCAGTTGGCTTGTATATATTTTTATCGACATTTGTCACAATTTTTTATATAATAAATGAATAATTTTAATATGATAATAGATTATAGATATTATAAGTAGTATAAATAATGTATCTAAGCATAATAAGCAATATACCGGTTTGGATTCTGTTGGCATAATGCCTGTTTTCAGTGGTCATACAAATTTTACCCTTAAAGGCTTTCATGGACAATGGACACCTCTGTAAAAGGGAGTGTTGAAATGTATTACAACTTTCACTTATAGTAAATGAAATGTCTCTCCAGGTCGTAAGGAAAATTGAGCAATGTATAATGTTGATGGTGGACCTCATTTTTACCATGCATGAGGCAATTGGCAAGTCCGACAGCGACAGCACACACATTTCCCATTCCAGCAGCGCACAATGTTTACCTGCTTAAGCAGAAACTTAGATGATTGTGATACCGCGATGCGATATCCAATATCTGTATAATATATAGTGTTCATTACCTGCTCTACTGTTTAGAAATATATTTTTTGGGGTTTTGAAGGCTCCAGAATAAAAATCTACCAACATTATAGAAATTTTGAAGCCTAATAGGATACACGATACAGACACGCGCTCCTAAGTTTTACCACATTTATGAGAGTTGTGCTGTTTCATTTGATGCGAATACGAGTGAAATTGAATCTTCATCATAATATATACAGTATGTTTGGAGGATAATAAAGGAGAAATGATGAATGATATGAATATTTTCATTGTGAGTTGTTAGTATCATCAAACACAGTTCGGCTCATTATTATTTTTTGTATTCTTTAATATAAAATCCTGTCTCACTGCGCGTTCATGTTCATAGTCATTGTCTGTTTTTACGCTATGAGGACGGTACGACACAACTAATGTTTACTATATGTACTCCATACTACGCTATACTCCACAGAAGCCGTGCCATGCACAATTGTCTCTCGCAAGCTCCAGGTAGTCATGTAATGCACGAGGCTCGTTTCCGTCCTCGTACACAGCATTTCATTCTATGCCCATGTTTATTCGTTCATTGTTAAAGCTCGTCTTGTAGTGTAGTGTGCTCGATGTAGATGACAGACAAGCAGACTATATAGCTACCTTTCAGCTTATGTCCTTTACTTATGATGATAATGTGCGTTAGTTTCGGATAAGTATTGATTTAGCACAACTGACTGTTACCTTGTGTATTGGATGGAGGAAACGCTTTCATTTCATATCGTCACCCCACCGACATACTATTGTAAGCATAAGATAGCACTCTTCGTCGCAGTAGTTGTCATGCAGTGAGCATGATTAGTTAGTGCATGCTTAGCCTTTGAAGTAACTAGATGAGGAGTGAGGAGCTCTCAACTCCTTGCGTACTAATTGAATGCACTTTAAAAATTACACAGAATTGGTTGAAAAACATATAGCTTTATACACTTGCTACTTGATCAGGGTATGCTTAAAGTTAAGAAGTCAAGAATTGACACGTGTAACTTCTTGTCGTTGCTGCCAGTCTTCAAAGTTTTGTCGTGGGTGTTGCAATCAAAGTTAACTATATCTGCTGTTAATAATTTTCAAAGTAATTCAGTAGGTTTCAGTGTTTCTGTTGTCAGAAGTGGAAATTCATACATTTCATAGTGTAAAATTATTGTGATTTAATATAAAACCAAAAGTGAGAAAGAAGCTGTGATCGAGAAATAAGTATATTGGAATTTCCAATGTATGTAACTGTGATACTTTGTGCTTAACAGTTTTCAAACCGTAAGTGTGTTATAAACTGTTTCTGCATTAGAGCATAATCGATGGCCCTCGGCCCTCATAACGAATTACCATTTCATTTCATATCGATCACTGTTGAAAGGTATGGGACCCGTGTAACCAATAATATTACATGTTAGCCGAAAATAATATTTTATCAGTCAGAAAATATATATCGTGTACTCCATTCAATTCCGCAAATGTAGCGGTAGGAGTGCTGGAACTAGGGTATACAAGTTTTATTTGGCATTGAATATTCATACACTCAGGTTCTTCAGTTGGCTGACTGAATGGCTATTGTGAGCCTTCGCATTCCACTTCCATCATATATATAACTCACTTGTTGGCTTCAGTTGATTTTCCCTTGTGTTGTCATTCCAATACAATCATCATCATCATCATCGGAATGAACCTACCGAGAAACAGCCGACTAGCTAAACAGATAGTGTAAAAAATTAAGTGTACGTACGTCGTGGATAGTTCAGATATTTGCGTAACACAATATGGTGGAAGTGCGTGTAGTTTGTCGTGTGAAGCATTTCCTTTTCATTTGACTCGTTTCAGCTTCTCCTATTTTGAGTTAATTTAAGCTGCCACGCAAACGCAACGTAACTCGTGGATAAATATCGCATATTCACCTACATGAAAGTTACGCAGGCAGGCATACTTCAGACTTCAGAGGAACTAAACTGCAACGTGATGTATGCTGGTAAAGAGAGAATACTAAGAGCTAAACAGTATTTTTTCAGAGTTAGGAATAAGGCATAATATTCTATATATTATATTCTTATATGTATAGACACATACGTGAAGTAATGACTGTGTAAACAATAGCATCCTCTCTCCCATCTCCTTCCACTAAAAGTTTGACTGAGACCATTGCCTCATCTCATCAGAGAAACTTTTCCTTGCAGCATTTATCTTGCATTGGTATATTGCTTGTGACTTGCAGCATAATACATTTTTCCACGCATCATTCTTCATCATCAGATTGTATTGCTGTTTCTTTCATCACTCATGGACAGATACAGATGCATGCAGAAAAATAGATGACGTTCACAGAGCAAAGTAGCAAAAGTATAAGGTTTATGAATAATAATTTTCTCTGTGGATCGTACCCTTATTGAGCAAATGAAATACGAAATGGAAAGAAACGAATGAGTTGCAATGCTTCGAAACATTAGCCTAAAGTTTAAAATTTATATTAAAATCTCAAGTCATGATAACTTGTTATCTCTTAAGTTTCAAACATGAATCATAAAAATACTTCACACACAAACATGCCGAAATCTAATACCCCTACCTAACCCTATACATTGTGTCTAGCTATTTAGGTACTTACATCTATTTTAAATGCAAATGCATGACTTCAGAGAATTCGAGAAGTTGGCATCATCCAGTCTGAATATAAAATGCTGATACGTCATGCGTAGTAAGTGTTAACATTTTATATAGATACATTTTACATATTATCATATCACACTCACATTAGTTTGAGCGATATGTTCATTTCTATAATATTTCATTTGCGTTACTATTCCATGATGTCCTTGTTTTGCTCAAGATATTGTATTCTTCAAGGTGATGAGAATGGACGATAATGACTTGCGTTGAGGACCAAATCGTAGCGTAACCAACATTCATATTCTAAACATTGAGCGTCAAGCGTGTTGCATTTTCCATTCACAAGTTTTACTATACTCGTCGTATTTATTTCTAAAACCCTAGATGTTTATTGTGTAGTGTGCTACATATCTCTTCAGCAAGGTTTACTTCCTTCTGGTTTGATTTTAGTGTACTAGTAATAAACATCTGCTTAAATCTACTATTATTTGCGACGTATTCATTCGAAGAGGCCAATTTGAGATATAACAGGAGACAAGTTGGGATTTTTTGTGCTACTACTGTTGAGCTGATTGTGAGTCAAACATTTTGACTTCAACCTTACAGTAGCACACCTGCGATGTGGTTGTGAATGTGTGTACTGCAATGAATTTTCAATTTTAATTTCTTTCGTTGTTCGTGGTGTGCTGACTCACACACATCTGTATCAACGAGTGTAAAGCTTTGAAATGAACCTCGACCCTCCTATTGCCTATTTCATCACTGTAAGCAGTAAAATGATGGGAGTTTCGGCATGAATATATCTGAGGACACCGCACAACGCAAATTATGTGAGTTAGAGTTGAATCAACTCCTGT